>MJUU01009186.1:28822-43789 GCA_002080025.1 Modiolus philippinarum
AAACGTTTAGATTTTATCTGTACTGAAGAGACATAAGTGGTCGAAATGCGCATATGCAGAAATTAAATTCACAGTATCTTCGGTATTTAGTTATTCGAAGGGTTTAAATATGTTGCGAAATAAAATAAATCATGAAATTTACCATAAAATAGTACGCAACGAATAGTTCTAGTCAGCGGTTTAAACTCGGCCTGTAGAAATGACCAAAACAACTCAGTATTTTGAAAATTTTACATTTGTTTGTATATTTGAAATCAAAATCTTGCTTGAAAAAAATCTACATAATGTGATATAACATTCTATGAAATAAATGAATTTGTTAAATACTAAAACAAAATTTAAAGCGATTTTAGTTGAAACCTCAGTTAAGACTTTATGGCAAATAACACTTTTCTTACTTTCTTAGCTATTTGCCAGATTACCATTACTTTTAATTATATTACCTTACCTTAAAACTTTCTGTAACATTTTCAATGCATTCGTTTTTATATGTTACAAGGTTTTCAACTTTTTTTAAAGTTATTTCTTAGAATCAGAGTTTTATCGCAATAACATGCTTAATTATTTAAACTGCTCTGAAAACCACATAATAATCAGGTCATCAGCAAACAACAGACTGCTAACTGCGTGTTGTGACAGATATGGTGGAAACAATCACTTTTATTAGATATATTTGAGAAGCTCATTAATAATAAAATGTAGCAACGTTATTAAAATACAATTTTTTGGTTGTATCAATGTTGCAAAATAACGTTATTTTACGTAATAGTAGATGGTTTTCTAAATGTTGCCACCACCTAATTCTGAAAAAATGAGAAACAAATCATTTTAAACAACACTGCCACTCCTGAAATGCGGAATTACTCTGTTTCCCAGATTTTCATTGTTTGCCAAATTACCAACATTGCCACATAGCGCACTCTTAAGGTATGGTATTTTGTAGTAAAGTAAGAAATGGGATAGTATTTATATTTGAATTGTATACATCGATGAGAGTAATATGTAGCCTCATTAATAAGTGTGTCTGTATCTAAAACTTGGTGTTGAAAGAACGGTTACGAAGCAATCAACGATTTGTCTCTTTATTCGTTTGAAGCCATATTCATAGTTCAGAAAAAGACAAATCCTTTAATTTCAGTTTCCATTTTACAGATGTCCTTTCATTGCACAACTTAAGGATAACCTTCATCTTATTTATACCCGAACCTTCATCTTATTCATACCCAAACCGTCATCTTATTATACCCAAACCTTCATCTTATTATACCCAAACCTTCATCTTATTATACCCAAACCTTCATCTTATTTATACCCAAACCTTCATCTTATTATACCCAAACCTTCATCTTATTATACCCAAACCTTCATCTTATTTTACCCATACCCAAACCTTCATCTTATTTATACCCAAATCTTCATCTTATTATACCCAAACTTTCATCTTATTTATACCCAAACTTCATCTTATTATACCCAAACCTTCATCTTATTATACCCAAACCTTCATTTTATTATACCCAAACCTTCATCTTATTTATACCCAAACCTTCATCTTACATACCAAAATGAACTCGAAATTTACGAGACCACTGATACAACATTATCAGTATCATACCTGGACTTATGACTATTGATAAGTCTGCACGTCTGAAAACACATTTTACGACAAGCGTGATGATTTTGACTTTCCTATGGGTTTTGGGTAGTAATATTCCCACATCAGCGACATTTTACAACCCATTAGCCGTTGTCATGCCTGTAATTTGTACAGCGGTGATATTACTGTTTCAATTACTTGAATACCCAAGTGATGTTTAATCACTGTTGCAGTTGTCACTTTTACGGCTCCACCATGATTAGCAAAATCGTTATGATGTTTTCTTTCTATTTCATAAAATTGTGTAGATCCAGAGTTTATTACTGAACTGACATGCCGACTGCCGTATAGCGGGAAATTTCAACACCGGGCTTTTCAATGACAATACGTAGACCCTTTGCAGCACCTAATGATACCTCCAGATTTGTAGGGGTGCACACCTAGTTATTTAGTTTTTTAACGCTTTTCTTAATGTTTGTTTAGTTGTTTTCTTTTTAAAATATTGTCTCAATTTAAGGATGTAGTAAGGTGAGGTTTTTGTAATTTGTAAAAGTCATTCGGATTTCTCTAATTTTTCAAGTATTACTGTGTAAAATATTTTGCCCCATTACACCCAATTTTCCAGTCATCAAAGTCTTCAGAAACTCATTTTCAGTCAGCAAGCAAGATTTTATTAGATTGTAGATTTTCCTTCCATGTGAAACAAATCAATATTGAGTCCATGCTATACTAAGGTTAAAGTCCAAGAGAGCCTTTCCGCCATTTTTTAAAATGTGAAATACCTTGAAAACAAGGCCCATAACCTATCAATATTTTTAGCCTACTTTATTCCTTTAGCAATGTTCTTTCCATTTAGGGTATCGATTTAAAATCGTAAATTTATAAAATTTCACCTTACTACATCCTTAAAATATGAAAATGCGATTTTTTTTTATTTTAGATTTTACCCTTTCTGAATTCTTGCTTCGGTATTCGTTTGCAGATATACGTCGATTATTATGATTTCATTATTTCCTTGCTATGGTAGAAATTTTGAACTTCGATGCCTCAAACACTCGAGGGACCAATGAAGTTTGAGCCAAAGGGTTGTTCGAGCTATCGATGTCAAATTATGTTTAAACCCGAATAAAGGAAAAACAAAAAAGGTTCGAGACATCCATGGTGTTCGAGCCATTGCAGTTCGAGTGATCAAAGTAATATTCGATTGTTATCTATGCTTATTTCCTTGTTGTGGTTGAAAAGTGACTTAATGATGAAGAACAACAATAAAAGCGTTGTTCCTTCGCTTGGTTCTACCAAGTATCTGTAGAGACTTTGTCTCAAGTGCATTTATATTGCAGATTTTTGTCATCATTACATCCATAAAGAACTATAGATTTTACTATTCTTCATTTGTTTCAGATAAAACCATCCTGAGTTAATCGAAGATGACAGAATGTCTAGTGAAGAAGATAACGACGAAAGTGGTGGTGATGACATACCTACTGATGGACAATTTTCCATCGAATACTCCAAAAACCAAAACATATCGATAAAGAGAGTTTCATCAGATGGAAATTCTAATAATTATTCAGGCAAAATCTCTGAACAAAGTAAAGACAGTGTTAGAACATTCAGTTCTGAGGGATATTCAAAGAAGAGAACTAAGGCAAGAAGTTCTAAATATCGCCGAAGATCTTCTTCCGAAATAAGTGATCAGTATGACGAGGAATTCTTTGAAAGTCCAGAAGACGTATCTTGTGACGAGAATATCGGTTCATCAACATTGCAAAATGTGAGAGAGAACACCGAGTTATTGTTATCTGACGATAGCAGATTAACACAAAGTAACGGGGAATCTATAGAAGAACAAGTTGATCCCAACAAGGAAGAAATCTCATCTAGCGTGACGTTTTCTTTCAGAACACTTGGAAATAGACATAAACTTATACTTATAAGTATTTGTTTATGTAACTTCTTATCCTACCTCTGTCTTTCTTTGATTGCACCATTTTTTCCGGAAGAGGTAAATATTTAATTAAGGTATAAGGCTATGAAAGATGGAAAGTAGGAAGCAAAAATTCATTGTTGTCAGAATTTACCTGTCATTGGTTTTGATTTGTATGAAGTTGTAGGTGTTGTGGTATAACTACTCATTAAAGTCTACTTTTATGATGTAACACTGTAATTTCATACTTTAATAGCATGTATTTTGACATTACCAATGACAAAAACCTTGACGTATCCTTAATTATATACAGTACAATTGTCGCGATTTGTCCTGTGATATGTGTTATAATTGTAGTAATCGTGCAAGTCAATATAATGTTATTTAAGAACAGTTTTCGGTTCCCATGATCACTTCTAGTCTCAGTGTCCATCCGCCTAAGACTTTTTACGGGACGCCAGGACCAACCATTTCATTCAGCGGGATTTTGGATAAATCTTTTATAGGATCACGGAATTGTATTGTCATTTTGGGGGGGGGGTATCAGGATTTAAACATGTATCGTCTTTCTTACGGTGTTACTCGTGAATGTATACTCCTATTTGCGGTTTTGATTTTGCATTCAAGTCGATATTCTTTTGTTAAGATAAGAAGAAAAATCGCATTGCTAAGTTCTTTATACTTTATATTTTCGATATACTGATGATGCTCTTTCAGTCAATAGTTCACATTTCAGTGAATACTTACGTCTCATATATCAAAGTCAACTGGAAATTAAAGGCACTACAGACACTAAAAATCGGCTCTATAATTAAATCTATTTCTATTTCTATTTCTCGAAAGGAATTAAATACTCATTTTAGCTAACGTTACGTACTAACGGCTAATATGTATCTGTTTCTCGGAAGCAATTTAACACTCAAATACAACATTACGTACTGACGGCTAATATGTATACCGTCAGATACGATATGCTGACCTATTCCTAATACTAGCACTTCACAAACAGATGATTATTTCTAATTAAAATTAGAAAAGCTTCCCCAAGATATGAGGAGGAACGCGTGAAATTGGGTAAATTCTATGATCGCCATCACTGGTCGTTTGACCAGTATAATGTTATAGTGTAGCTACTTGCGATTGAAGTGCTTTACTTATACGAGTAGTCTTAGTATTGAATTGTTTCATATACTAAAAAACTTGACTAGTTTTTCACTACGGTCTAACTTTGGACATATCATATATTTGTCGAAATGGCCATCTACAGATACTAAATTTACAGTAGCTTTGCCACTTTGTTTATCATATGACGTGTGATGTGTACACAGCCTCATGGAGTTCAAGTGAACTCTCCTAGTTATATATTTAGACTTGAATACCTGTATACTTCGCTGCCTTATACTTATGGCGGCTAACTCATCACATTTTTAAATTTGTGCCAGATTTCCGAACTCCTCTGGTTTTCAACAATTCAATGGCTTAAAGAATTTTGCTCACGGACCCCACTTTTATTTAATGAATGTCTTAGATAGGTCAAATTAACACAACTGACAAGTTTTCATAAAATTCTTGATATTACTTTCTAGCTTTTGGACAAAAATAGGCATTATGTTAAATTAAGGGAAAATCCAGAGAAATTCATTTCCCGCCAAATTTTTAATGTCTTCTATCTCCGTTAAAAGCACGCGGATCTATGTAATTCTTTTTACAATTTCAGAAAGTCTACAATGCGTAACCAATTTAAAAAGGTTCAAGAAATCTTGATATGAACAACGTCTTCTTAAGTCATTCAAATGATAAAAAATTAAATGCCAGTATTATTCGTCTTAACTCATTATTGAATCAACATATTCGCTAAAATGTTTATTTTCAGGCAGCTTCGAAAAATGTTAGCGACACAGTTTCTGGCTGGATATTTGGAATATTTGCATTTACGTCATTTTTACTTTCACCAGTGTTTGGACGCCTGGTAAGTATCAAAGTCCCACTTATTGGTTATTACAGCAAGTATTGAATCGCCCTTGTGGTTTTTACTCTGGATAAAAAAAAATCTGTCTTACAAGCACTGCTTTTTTAATTTTTATCTAGTTGCATTTATTGTATGTCTCCTCATTATGTCGGGGACATCTGTCGGTTAACTACTCTGCCTATCCTCAAATCCTTACATCAAATTAATGTCGTTGTCAGTACTTTTACAAGAACAGACTCGACTTTTGTCATGGAATGGACGACTATTAATATACTTCACTGCCTGTCTTTAAATGTTTGCCATTATTGTTTTGGAGATTGTCGGCATATTGCAATCTCTCTCTTTATTTTAATTAGGAGAGCTGTCAGTTTAACATTTGGTCTCTCTGCATAATATCGGTGCTACTGTCGGTATTTTCTGCTGTCTGTCATATCATTTTTTTCTATTGACACACTTCTGGAACTACTACATATTGAGACATTTGGAATAATTTTATGTACTATTGATTGTCATATTATCATCACCATGGCCATGCTGTAAGAGCTACTGGCACTATACCGTATAGCGGAAATTTTCGCGGGGTTTAATTTTCGCGTATCTTCGCGGATGGGCTTAAATCGCGAAAATAAATTCCGCGAATATTTTATATTTTCTTAGGATATATATATATATGATCTTTGATAATCATCTAAAATTTAAAACGCATAAATTTTTGGCTTACATTTTCTACTCAACCCGCGAAATTTTTTTCCAACTCAAATAACGGGCTATACGGTATTATACTGTATGTCCTCTAATCCTTGTCGCCGACCTGCTTTAAGAGCTATCTTCGTTATATTATACTGTACGTACTGTCATCCTTGTCGCCGCCATGCTGTGATGGCTACTTTCACTATATTATACTATATGTACTCTTATTCTTGTCGCCGACACGCTGTAAGAGCTACTGTCACTATATTATACTGTATGTCCTCTAACCCTTGCACCCTACACGTTGTAAGAGCTACCAACACTATGATATACTGTATGTCCTTGTCGCCGACATGCTGTTAGGGCGACATATTTTACTGTGTCCTCTCAACCTTGTAATCGACATGGTAAGCGTGGTATACTTTTTCGTTATTTACTTTCTTTCCACACAATGATCATTTATAGATATTTTGGCATATAGAAAACGAACACATATTCTGACAGTGTTCTCTGTCTTATTTTTCATAGTAAGGTACTTTATTACATGTAACGTTTTAGTTTACTGGGAATGTCATTGTTAAAAGTGTATATTGTGTATATTTGAACATTCGTTTTTGTTACAGATACCTTACACAGGAGTAAAGTTCCTATATGTTGGTGGTCTGTTTACCGCAGCGGGTTGTACAATACTATTTGGGTAAGTTCCTGTATGTTGGTGGTCTGTTTACCGCAGCGGGTTGTACAATACTATTTGGGTAAGTTCCTGTATGTTGGTGGTCTGTTTACCACAGCGGGTTGTACAATACTATTTGGGTAAGTTCCTGTATGTTGGTGGTCTGTTTACCACAGCGGGTTGTAAATGGTGAATAAAAGGATATGGAGTAAATGCACATGAGACAAAGTCTCTACAAATACATGGTAAAAAACAAGCAAAGGAACAACGCTTTTATTGTTGTTCTTCTTGTAAAGTACTATTTGGGTAAGTTCATATATGTTGGTAGTCTGTTTACCGCCACGGGTTGTACAGTACTATTTGGGTAAGTTCCTGAAGTTTGGTAGTCTTGTTTACAACAGCATATAAAGTGGCATTTTGGTTAGTTCTTGTATATTTGTAGCCTGTTCCCGTAGCAGTTTGTACACTGCGATTTTTGGTAAGTTCCAGTATGGTTATGGCGTGTTTTATATCGAAGCAATGTTTAAGATATTTGAGGGTCTCTATCACAAATATTTTGTTTACCGACTCACCCTGTCAATGTAAAATTCAATTTTTGATAGTAAAATAAGTGAATTACTACATAGTTTTAACACTAGCACTATATTTGTGTATGTTCACAGATTGTTTATTTACAATATCGCGAATTTAGTACACTGCAGATACACAAATGCGGAGTGCATGTACATTGAAGTTCCAATGAACAAACGCAGTATAAACAATCGAACACCAACAATTTATTTTTCATCCAAAGAAGTACAACAATCGGGTCTTGAACGACAAAAGTCCTCAAATCAAATATCATTGCTAGCACCAATTTCAGAAGAAATCATTGGTATGTGTCTTCCTTTAGAGAGTAGATTGTCAACTAACATAAGTATAGAAGTCGAGTTTATCATGAAAACATGGAGCTCCTCATCAGAGGTATCAAGTAATAATCATTAATTTCAATTCTGAGGTGAAAATTCTACTTATTCTTTAAGTAAATTTTCACGATATGACATTGCAACCAAGAAGGATGTGGTCTTATAATAAAAAAAAATCATTGCAAAATACACAAATAATCAAATACTAGTAATCTATAAATCAGGTAATTATAAAATCCATTTTCCGATAAGAGAGATTTTTACATGCAACATGTACACGTGAACAATTGCATTGAGCTCGTCAGGTTGAGTGACCTGAAGGTAGTTGGCAATATGTAAACAGATGGTCAGAAAATGTAAATTTTATAAAAGTGTAAACATTCAAAAAAGTACTTTAAACAGAATTTTTATTTCCATATAATGTGTTATACTTTATTTTTGTTCAGGTGTCTGACATTTATAGATACATCCAGTGAAAACATAACCTTTATTATTTACTGTTTCCTACTACGTATTATTCTGGCTCTGGGCTGCTGTGGTTTACAGACGTCTAGTTTTACACTGACTGCAAAAGAATTTCCAGATAATGTAGCTACTGTATTTGTAAGTGTGTTTTCTGGTTTTACAAGAACTACTAAAACTTATGCAGAACTCATTCCAATTTAAATTGATTGCAAATCTTGTGTCACCATTTTTAGAGCTACCAATTAGTGTAAATATCCAAAATGTGCGGATTTTCATGGGACTTACGAAAATCATATTAGTCAGTTGCTATGTTTTAACACTTCAAGACAATTGCAATTTAAAAAAAAAACATGGGATTTTTTTCCATTGGAATTTAAAGAATTCCCATGGGAAATAAAAGTCCCATGGGAATATTTAAAATCCCATGGGAAATGGTGAAATCCCATGGGATTTTGAAATTCCCAAGTTTTTTCAAATTGCTACTTTGCAAAATCATTTAGAGATATATACTAACAAATTCCGCACATTTTGGTTATTCACACTACTTGCTGGCTCTCAAAAATGGTGGCACAAGATTTGCAATCGTTAGAATTGCAAATTTAAATTGGAAAGAGTTGCAGGTACAACTAAATCTGTTACAGCATTCTTGTCTTATATCTAATGTGGATATAGTGAAGAAAAATATCACTTTATTTTATTTTTTGCCGCCTGCTCCCGATGATAGGTACGGATGTTTCCAAATTTCGAGAATGAATGTTTTCCATTTACTTTGCTTTTACACAACATTTGAATAACCATGTATCTCCAAACTGTGGTAAATTTCTACGTAAATTAGATAAGCCTAAGGATGTGTAGTGATGCAGGTGGCTAAATGTCAAACATGCCTCGGGAAAGATAAACAGATTTGTGAAGAGGTAATATAAACATGAAAGGATGAGGAGTAAATGTGCATGCGAAGAAGTCTTCACAAACACATGGTGAAACCACGCAATGGAACAGCACTTTTATGATTGTTCATCTCCTTGAAGTCCTTCAAAGTTTCAAGAAAAATGATCCAAGCGTTCTCCAGTTGGAGAAGGACATGTGGACGTAAAATACCATTTGGCGCTTTTTGGGATTTTCAAATTCCAATAATTTTGGAACAAAAAAACTCAGCCCACAAAAACAAAAGGGAGCTTTCTTAACTCGTATCAAATAATCTAACAAAGTTTCAAAGCATTGTCTAGTTAGAGTACAACGTGCGGACGGACAGACGGACAGACAAACGGACGGACACACGGACACCGGTATCCTAAAATACGTCCCGTCAAAGACGGGTGTATGATTAGTTTGCAGGCAAAAGTTTTATAGTCAAACATTATGCATATACGCAATAAAAAAATTAAGCAAAGCTGTTAAACTGCTATGAATATAAGCCAAGCTAATATGTCAGTATTATATATTGTTAGTTTTATATTTGCAGGGTACTACAGAAGTTTTTGTTGGTATAGGTTTTATGTCAGGTCCTCCCATTGGTGGATTTTTATATGCGGTAAGTTTTGTTGGTATTGGTTTTAGGTCAGGTCCTCCCATTGGTGGATTTTTATAAGCGGCAAGTTTTGTTGGTATTGGTTTTATGTCAGGTCCTCCCATTGGTTGATTTTTAAATGCGATAAGTTTTGTTGGTATTGGTTTTATGTCAGGTCCTCCCATTGGTGGATTTTTATATGCGGTAAGTTTTTGTTGGTATTGGTTTTATGTCAGGTCCTCCCATTTGTGGATTTTATATGCGGTAAGTACAACAACAGCATGCTCAATCAATTTTTAAATAAATCAGTCATTAAAATGATGAGAACTTAATTTTTAAATTCCCTGTAACAGGTACAATTAAGGTGTTTAGTCTCCGTAAACTCAATATAAATGAAATATAATATACAGCTAAGATAAGAACGCTGAGCTTGTAACTAATGCATGGAAACAATATACATGTACTTTCTTGATAGACATAACCAAAAACAAGAACTTATGAAATACTAGTAGCATGAAATAGCATTCAAAACATGAAATTGGCTACTTGGCCCACAAATGGTAAAAGTGGCATTGCTAGCGCCAGTGCTGAACGTAGTTTTATCATCTGATCCTACAGGAAAATAATATTTTCACCTTCCTCTCTTGAACAACTGAAGAAAATTCAACGTAACTTAACAGAAACAACGGCTGTAGAATTGATGAAAATTTGGTCCTTTACACAGATTGCTCATTTGTTCCGATCCCATTAAAACATGACCGCCTGAACATAGATTAACATTGGAAACTGTGAGAAAATCCTTTTCATCATCTGCTTTGAAACTATTGAAGAAAATTTAACAAAACTACTGGCATGATGTATGGAAGGTCAATAACAAAGATTGCTCATTTTGTTTCGATGCGATAAAAACATAGCAACCACCGTTGAACATATATTTTCAACATTGGACTGTATGAGAAAATAACATTTTATCTTATGTTCTAGAACCACTGTTCAAGCAACCAAACTTTAGGAGAGTGGTGTATGGGAGGTCTCTTACAAAGATTGCTCATTTCGCTCCGTTTCGATGGAAAACATGACCAACAGCGCTGAACATTTAATTATATTGTGCTCCATTGAGAAATAAACATTTTCATCAACTGCTCCGAAAATATCGAAACAAATTTAACTAATCTGTATTGGAATGATGTATGGAAGGTCCGTAACAAGTATTGCTCATTTCGGTCAGATCCGATGTAAAACATGGACGTCGCCGCTGAATATAACTCAAAACTGGACCCTATTCGAGAAAAATAATGTTCATCATTAGCTCTGAAACTACAAAACCGTATTCGAATGATGTAAGGAGAGCTATTTACAAAGATTGCTCGCTCCATTTCAACCTGACAAAAGACATGGAGGCATAGAATAGTTTAAATTGAACCCCAAAAGAAATCAGTATTTCCATCATCTACCCTGAAACCTTGGAAGCTTTTACTCAACTTTATTGGAATAATGTATGGAAGGTCCTTTAAAAAATACTTATTTCAATTGGGTCTGACAAAAACTTGGCTGCCAGTCGAGAACATAGCTTAACATTTATATAGCCCCTTTTGGAAAAACCTTTTTGGTCATCAGCATGGGCATGACTTAGAAGCATCTTGTGATGTTAGCCATCCAGGCTCAGTCACTGAGCATCAGTCTGTTGGTGAGTTGGTGAGTTATGTATTAGTTCAACTTCTTATTGGACATATTTGTGTATTAATACCATAAATAATTCCTCTAACAATACATTTATTTATTAAATAATTTTCAGAGTGGTGGTTTTGTAATGCCGTTTGCCGTTGTTGGTGCCGTGATGTTTTTAGGTGTTCCGTTTAATATGTGGTTAATTCCGTCAGATACAGGTTTGTGTGTAATATTCTTTACGTTTGAAAAGAGTAAAGTCTTTAACATTATCAAGATTCTTGAAACATGTTTTACTTCAAGGGAATAATAAAATAAATCTGAGTTTTTGTCCGATTTGGGTTTTCAGAGTCATTGTCAATAAAGTTTTTATATTAAAATCCAATATAAAGCGAAGATCTTGCCTTTCAAATAAATTTCGAATACATGTGTAGTTAAACATGACACACTTAGCTTTGAAGTCGGATGGACGCTGAGGAGTTGTACCATGTAATGTTGAGATGTTGTTCAATTTCTTTTGGAACACAATGAAACTGAATCTAGAGTTAGATATGAACTAGTGGAATAGCTGTAAAGGCATTTTCATTGGTCGAGCGTCAAATAATAGCACACCATGCATGATGTGCTATCATTTTTTCGACGTTTCCATTGGCACACGGGTGAGATGTCGTCGGCCGTGATTAATGTTACCTAGTAACGATGTTGTTATTTAAAACAAAACTGCAACGTCACAAGCAAGCAAACACAGAAATGCAGTTCGGAACTCAAAATTTGAAAATAATCATAATAGAAATAGGTTTAACAACTCGAAAGAATTTATCATCGCTGAATATCAACTCTCGTTATGTAATTTCAAATGTAAAACTCACCAAAGTCTCATTTATTATCTATTGAAATTACATGACTTTAGTTGATATCTAGTGATATATAATTCTTTCTCGTTATTAAACATATGAATATTAGTCAAAGAAGCATAAGTAGACAAAGTCATGCTGCTAGAATCTAACTCGCTTAGAACAATATCTAATTTATGTATAGAAGCTTCAGAGAGGAAAAATGCAAAATTTAACTGCAGATACTACATGAGTGATTTCCAAATAAAAAAAATAGTAAAGAAAGAACCGTTCATTCGGAAAGAAATATGTCGAATATTCATTATTGAGGAAGTTGATTGATGAAATGATAATTAGTCACCAAATACTTTTAGATATTGAAAAATTTGCGAAATAAAATCATGAATATCTGTTACTTTTTAAGATATCGATAAGCCTGCTAAAACAACGAAATCTGTATGGTATATGGTAAGGTCTACAAAAACCGTAGTAAACAGCTTTGCAGTTATAATAGCTGCCATGATTTATTCTGCTTTAGATCCTACGTTAGAGCCACATCTGAATGATACAGTAAGTTTATTGTGTATTTAATCGTTAGGAAAAATCACTCTGTGCAATCTTAGAGACTTAAAATATCTTTATTTTTTCAAAATATTACCTTACTCGCACATTTACCAAAAAACCGACAGCAATAGTCATAATTCAATGTAAACTTACTGTGGACGGACTTGTCGTACTATTAAACGTAGACTGACATAAAGTCTCAAGTTAAAAATTAAGTAAAAATTTGTAAACTAAAAACAGAACGAGAGAAACTCCATACAGAATCGTATTTTAGTGTCACATCGAAAATTTCACATTTCAGCATACTATACTGCGGACGAGTCTGCAGACTTTACTGTGGGTGAGTTTAACGACAATTATATGGACGCGTCTGCAGATTCTTTTGAGGAAGAGTCTGCAGACTATATTATGGATGAGTTTACCGACAATAATATGGACGAGTCTGTAGATTATTTTGTGGACGAGTCTGCAGACTATATTATGGATAAGTCTACAGACAATAATATGGACGAGTCTGCAGATTATTTTGTAACGTGTCTGCAGACTATATTGTGCTTAAGTATTCAGACTTAATTGTGAATGAGTCTACAAACTATAATGTGGAACATAGCAGGAGAATACCGAAGGAACAAGGAAAGTGATGATCACAAAAATCAAACTCAAAAGACATGACAAAAATGGCAACAGAGAAAAACAAAGACAAAACAAGGACGTGAGACAGCCATAAAGCACGCAAATAAAAAAACGACATTAAAAACTAAAGCGCTCATAATGTGAACTATGAAAACCGGAAGTGACATCAGGTACTCCGGAGGGGTAGGCATGTCCTGCTCCGGTAAGCGGCACCCGTCACGGTATCAGTGAGTCAATCCAGGGTTGAGTCAAAGAGTCTAAAGACTATGTTTTGGATAATTCTTCAGACTTTATTGTGAATGGGTTTACAGACAATATGGACAAGTCTTCAAATCATATTGTTGACGAACCTGCAGGTTAAATTAAGGATGAGTGTGTTTACCATATTGTGGACGAATCTAAGGACTATATTTTTTACAACTTTTTAGTCTAGATTGTAGATATGTCTTCAAGTTTAATTCTGAACAAGTTTTCAAACTTAATTGTTGACAAGTTTGCTGACTATATAGTTGACGAATCTACAGACTTAATTATGAATAAGTCTGCAGACAATGTGGATTTTTGAGGATGGATCTACAGACCATATTTAGGACGAAACTACATACTATATTGTGGACTAGTTTTCAGACTACACTGTAGATACTTCTGCGTAAAATATTGTCGCTTTGCTGCTAAATTAGCCTTTTCTATAGCATAAGCATAATATTAAAGGAAAAAGGCAACTGGAAACATCTAAACTGACGCAACATTTCATCACAGACTACAATCACCCTGAATTTTACAAAAGTTTAAAAAAAACACAAGACAACAATGATAGGAAGTAGTGACAGCATACAAATATGTGTTTGTAGGCTTTTATGCAATCTTAATTTCCGAAATTAAATCTGTAAGCTGTTGTACTTGAGGATTGTACAAAACTATATACATGTACCTGCATTTGTACAGTATTTTTACTTTTTGATTAGAAGGGATATATCAGTGCTGTTATCTTGTTTATTTAATATTGTGGAATTCCGTATGGATTTTTTGTTACCTCAAACGTTTTTTTTTTTGTAAAAGTCCACGCTTTATTTTGTTTTTAATTGAACACTGTCAATTACATTCAGACGAAAAAAATATTAAACATATTGACTTTGATTCAAGGTAATACATGCACGTGAACATAGATATAGTTTTTAGCACAAAATTAATGTTTAAAGCTTGCTCACACAAACACATATACGACAAAATTCACAGACTAAAACAATATTGCTTAGAACAAAATTTGTAACATAATAGTTAACATGAATGAAAGACCTTAATTTTGGCATATGAAGGTCAAATTAATCGATGTCTTCGAATGTAACTACTTTTTACGTACTACATTTGAATTAAGGCACGGACCATTTGATTTTCAGGTGGGGGGGGGACTGGGATTTTCACCAGAGCCAGGAAATATTTTTCGCCCGCTTCGCGGGCCAGATTATTTTTTTCCCATATACACAATGCTAGAAAATTTTGTTGAGCCGGGCTTTTTTTTTCTAATGGACAGGATCAGGG
>MJUU01009186.1:43863-65441 GCA_002080025.1 Modiolus philippinarum
CCGCCCCCCCCCCCCCCCTGAAAATCAAATTGTCCGTGCCTTCAGACATCCATTGCTAACAGAGACAAAGACTATTCTAAAAGTTTTTTTTTGAGTAATTACAGATTTATTACTTTTTAATATTTTTTGTCTCCAAAGGGTTAGTAGCATGCAAACAACCGGCATATAACAGTGAATTTCCTACCCATTTGCAACAGGGCCCCACGCCCAATGCAAATGCGAAAATAAGTATCTATATCATTTGAATAAAAAAAAAACAATTTCAGCATATTTAACCTTTAACTGAAGCAGATATTACTAATGAAGTATAAAGTAGTAGCCACTTTGATGATGGGACAAATAAAGAAAAGAAATGTTTCCCAACAAAAAATCAACAATCTTAAATTCTTGTGGTCTTGTCGATATTTACCAAAATATGTTTTATACTAATATTGAGTGGAGGTGCACCAATATTGCACACATTTCCTACTTTGAGTTCCATTCAATTAACAATAAAGCAATTAACATTTAACCTTAAAGATTTTTACCGTCCAAACATCTAGGTCGTTTTCCATTTATTTGTTAATATTAATTTTAAACATGGGTTTTCCATACAAAAAAATCCGGTTATTAAAAAGGCGAAAGTTGAAGGAGGTGGGCGTGCTGGCGGCTGCCAGATGGGTACATCATTTGTCTGGAGCAAAGTTTCTACAGTATAAGACAGGAAGTTTTTATTTTGCAGATCAGTTGTACAGATATCAAAGGTGTGCATGGTGCTTTGATTTTGATTTTTAATAATTTATGGCAAAACTATCAGTTGTTGAACTTATTATTCATTTTAGGTCAAATATTTACCAATAGGGGACTCCATTTGTCGGGAGCAAATCTCCTATAGTGTTTAAGACTGAAGGTATTTATAATGCAGATCCTTTCATTTGTACCTGTATCAGAGGTGTGCACAGTACTTTTATTTTCCTTGTTTTGCAAAATACCTGTTGCTTAAATTTCAGAGATAAGCCACTACGGCAGAAGGTTGACATTGCAAATTAATAAAAATATATTCATTTCAAATATTCTGGGTTGACCAGTGTAAAAGAAAACTCGGTTTTCTGTCACATTAACAACTTTGCTCTTGTTTTTTGTATTTTATATATTTTTGCTTGCCGTTTTGTAGCCATATTTGTATATTATACAATTATAGCCCATTAATGAGGTCAATAAATTTCTCCATTGATTGAATTATATGGGCTATAATAGTTTTATTATTTTCCAAATTTTTCAGATTTTTATAGGGACATACATTATTAAATCCAAATTTTATATAATGTTTACTGATTTGTTGTTGGTTATTATTTACATCTGTATTTACTTTTCTAGTAATGGAGCAAAGAATATGTCTGTTTTGTATAATTTAGAAATAGACAAATTAATCATATTAAACAAATTTTTCAGTTTTATTAAAAAAGATTTATTATTAGTGCGAGGTCAATACGTAAAGTCAATTCGTGTTTTATCCTTTATTATGTAATTACTTATCTATTTTTAGCAGAGGTCAATACGTAAAGTCAATTCTTCAATTTTTTGACAACTCTAAGAAATATACAAAATTATGTGACCACAATTTAACAATCACAGGAGTTTAAAAATATAAGAAAATAATAATAGTTTATATTATACAATTATAGCCTATTGATAAGGTCAATGCAGAAATTTATTCACAGGAGAAATGGATATTGGCCGAGGACGAAGTCCGAATGTCAATATACTTTTTCTCATGTCAATAAATTTCTGCATTGACCGAGTTCAATAGGCTACAATTGTTTTATTATTTTCCATGTTTTTCAAATGTTATTTTTATAGCATTTATAGATAAATGAATTGCCTCACAAATCTTAAAATAACGACATGAATCTTAACTTCTAATTAGTGGAACTAGAAATTGACACATCCTGTCTTATGCAACATAAAAAACAGCAGATTAATATTTCAAAATAAATTTTTGCGAACAGTGTTCCTTATTTTGTATTGTTTGCTTTTGTTCATTTGGGAGTTTTTTAACTGAAATTACGTGGGATCAAATAAATATAGACTAGAACTAGAAAACACGAGGGGACAAATATAAACATAAGTGGATGATATAAATCGGATAAATCGGATAATGGTTTTTATGAAATAAAAACGATACGCTAGGCTATGGAATAGCCTTGGATAGAAAATTGCGTGTTTGTTTGACAAGGGTGTGGTGGCTCATGATGTATTTATATATTCAAATCAATAATTTTCGTTATTTTTGTCATGTCGGATTCTACATGCACAACTGGACCATGTACAGCTCGCTGATCACTCTTAGGTAAAATCACAATTTTGTAAAATGGTAAAACTGGAGAAATTAAATGTTGTTCTAGCGTATTTAATTCTTCATCAGGAACTTTATCCATTTCTAAATTATTTATCATTGCTTGAGGGGGTATAGCCTCCTTACACACATAAAAAAAACCTATCTCTTTCCATCGTTCGTTCTCCATTGCCTAAGTATCTCCACAAACTACAATCACGCTTTGTTCAACACAAATGAAAAGTCTTTTATAGTATTTGTATATTATTGATTATTGCACAATATCTCATCTTTATTTATTAACTTCTGGTTTTAAATTTATACAATACTGTTCTTATTCTTTTTATCATATCTATATTTATAAGTCTGGCTAAGCGATATTGCAATACCAATCCCATCATCCTCTACAAACCTGTTCCCAGTACCACCTATAGTAAATGTTAATAATACTTTTCAACTTCCACAAGGAAACAGAAAAATTAAACCCCGCCCCGTTTTATCAGGACGAAACTGGACGCCATTTATATTTTTGAGAATCTGAAATTCCTATTGGTCAATAGTCTTCTGCGCAAGCGTACTCCTCACCTCCCTAAAAGAACTATCTATATAGCTAGGCTATTCCATAGCCTAGCTAATAACAAATCATATGTAACAAAACATTATTTTAATCATTTAATTTTAATTATCCATCTTTATTACAACTCAGTTCGGCTTTTACCCCTTGTATTTAAATTGATTGTTAAACTGGCTGATCTATTTTTAGCACGAAGTCAAAACGTAATGACAATTCCACATTTATTGACAACTCTTAGAAATATACATATGTATAACTTGCTGATCTATTTTTAGCACGAAGTCAATACGTATAGTCAATTCCACGTTTTATTGACAACTCTTAGAAATATACATAAACATGTGACCACCTTTTAACAAATCACAGCACTCTAAAAATATATGAAAATAATAAACCTTTTTATTTACACATACTGGCAAATAGTTTGTATATTTTTTTTTCTTTTTTCGTACTTCTTTTAAATACTGCAATGGATGTTTATTTCGACAACTAACATATCTGAAATGAGTGAAATATTTGACATTATCAGGATTTTTTAAACAGACACACCATTGGCAGTAAAAATTAACACGGACGTCGCAGAACAATGAACAACATTAAAATAGAAAGTGTTATAAGATGCCACAGATACCGGGGAAAATAAACATAATCTGCTCCATTCATAGTTGCCGTCTTGCTACAAATAAGAAGTTCGATATGGAGTCAAGTTCAGAACATGATTCTAGTAATAGTCTATGGCGTCGTCGTATTTCCGCCTTCAAGAATATAAATAGGACAAAAAGGCAAGAATTTGTAAATAACTTTTAGATGAAAATCTCAGAGGAGATAGTAAGACTTTTTTGTCAGTAAGGCATTATTAAAATTCATGTCATAGAAATAACGTAGAATTGATTTAAGACAGTGTAAACTTAGTTGAATGAAATGAACATTCCTTGTGTTTGATAAAAATGTTGACTTTGATTGGAAGGTATTGTCGATCTTCCAGACAACGAAATCACACCATCTATACAGAATTTGTTGACAAGTTCTTGGTGTTGCTGTGTACTAGTCGTGATTTAGCTTTTGTTCAACTGTTTATTTCTATTAAACTGAATTTATTATTTTAAAGTTTCAGCTAGATCCTGAAATTATAGGGCTATTGTTTCTGTTGATGGCGGCTTGTTATGCTATATCATCACCAATTATTGGTTCCATAGCTGATAAAATAGTAAGTAGAATATAAAATAGTACACTTATAATATATAATCTTGTGTTTTGTTCCTTCGGTATTCTACTGCCGTTGTGTTGTTATAAATCTATATTATTATAATTTTTGAACTGAATTTGCTGTAAATTTAGAACAACGTCTTTATGATTCTTCCAAATAATCCTAAAATAGTCCAAAAAATTTTCTCTCATATCCCAAAAATATATCCCTCAGAATAAAAAATAAAGGAAACAACAGCAACCACTAGATCTACATCTGTTTTGACTTACTTTTCGAATTTGACGAAATTGTTTATCTCAGTACTAGCATTTACTACAGTTAGGACGACTTTAATTTCAAACGTATTAATTTAGTGATATTCCAATTCTCTCTGCTTATGGAGTGTATGTCTCACAGTTAATTCGTTCCGTGAGAATTAGCACCAACTATGCACACTTTCTTATCAGGCATAGTTCTCTCCATGACCACCTTATTAATGAAGGCTTCAAACATACCATCATTAAGAAAAGTTTTTTTTTTTAAATATAAGTCCCTTGTGGAAAACACTGAAGTTCGAACTGTGATTGAAGATTCATTTTTTTACTTTATAGTACTGGGATATCGTCTTCAAAATAAAAATGTGATAGTTCCAGATTTATTCTTGTTGTAAAAAAATATCACTATGTATAATATTAATTTAACAAGAAAACATTCAGAGTAATACTCTCCGTTCGGGTGTTCCGTGTAATATGCCCAAAGGTTAGAAGGAATAATGCGCTCTCCTTACTTAATAGGTATATGTTGACGAATAAATAACTGAATTCCGATTATTTTTCGGTGAAATGGTTAAACTTGAGTACTTTTAAAATGGTTGAATTATCAGAAAAACGTCAACGTTAGATTTTTAATATGCAGTTTGCTCTTGCTTCAATTGTAAAAAAGACAAGAAGTCTGAGAGATTTCGTAATTATATCCATGACTATGTTTCTTAATCTTAATGTGACTAGTCTTTTTACCGACATTTTAATTTTATTTGACAGTCAGACAACCGAGCCATTTTAATTCCAGCTTTTATTTTTGCTGCTGCTGGTATGATGTTTTTAGGACCATCAGAACTAAGTGGTTTGAAGGGATATAAGTAAGTAAATGACGAAACAATTCAACTGAATTTAGTTTTGAGTACAGCACAATTAAGACCTGCAGACTATTTTTAAGTTAGCTACATTTTAATAACTCTGATAAAAACGAACGAGTATCTCCTTTGAAAAATTCTGCTCTTGTGTGAATTTAGCTTTTCATTTTGTTCATATTGTTTTTGTTCTTTAACAGCTATTATTCATCTTTCGTTTCAAGGCCACACAAATGTTTTGATTTGATCTGTACTGACGACATGACCATCTGCAGAAACTAAGACTTGCAGTTACTTCTGTAATTATAATTAATTATCAATGGGTTGATACTTCTGTCGATGGACTTGAAATTAATACTTTGGTATCCGCCAAAATACCGATATTTTATGGAAACTTGCAATATCTAAATAAGAGGTATATCTCAATTTCCTTAGCTGATTTGTTCTCTATCAACTTTTACAAATCTTTCAATTTTTGGAAGAAAGTTATTTTTTGAAAAATGTTAACAGATTAACAAAAATTACCATGCGAAATGCAACTTAGATATTCTTTGATTTCCAAATGTTTGGATTTGATCTGCACTAAAAAGAAAATAACATAATAAAATTTGCAGTTACTGCGGTATTTAGCTATTTTTATAAAGTTTTGGTATGATTGCTGGACTGTTGGTAGGATATAAACAATACAAAGACCTATGCAGTTCGTTAGTGACGTGCAAACGTATCGACGTTCTTACTGTTGCACCGTGTTATACAATGTTATTCAGTTACCCCATATACAGGGTCAGCACGTAAAGTATGATCAATAACGTTTCAGAAAATTACTAGAAGTACTCAATTGAGCTTAAACAAGGAATTCCCATATTTATTTTCTTGGTTGGAAATGACCCGCCTGGGGTAATATATTGATTTATGACATGTTCAGCTATTGTCCAATCATAAATATCTTTCATATGTTGATAGAATAATTTATTTTATTCTATTTGCCCGAATATACAGGGACGCCATTTTTACCCCGTTTGACCTCTTTGACCCGCCATTCTAATACATGTAATATCCAGAACGTTCCGGGATTTGACTTTTGGAAGAACGTCTATTATGTTGCCTTTGCGGCACTTTCTGGGAAAACATTTTACCTCAGTGGATGTTTCCGTATTGTTTCCGTATTGAATTATATATATTATATTATATTATATTATATTATATTATATTATATTATATTATATTATTATTATTATATTATATTATATTATATTATATTATATATATTACGTTTGCAACACCAATATGAAAGAAAGTGAATAAAAAGGAGACATGTATAGGTGTGTTCTTTGTCTCCCTCAGCTAACAACAAACGATATCCTGTCATCACTTCTACAATATACAACGCCTGCACTGATTCCACTGACAAAATTTTGTATTCTGAAGTTTGTGACGCCCATGCCTGTCTGTCTTGGGGTCGGTGTTGGATCTGTCACCGTGTCCATTCTTTTACTTTCATCCCTTTTTCTATTGATCTTCTCCGTGTTTCTTTTTGGTCTTCATGCTATCAGCTGGTGTCCATTTAAGAACAACCTGCGACTTCCAGCTGGGTACATTCTACATATGTAACATATCCATGACGTTTCTTTATTTCCAGTAAAAGATGTTTGGTGATTGTTCCCTTGTATGATTCAGTGTTTGATATGATATTAGGCCAAAAGAAGTCTGAGAATATGTGGGCAATATGCGAGGATAAACATTGTTGAAATATGTCGCCAACTAAGGAATTGGTTTTGTAGGAACATATCCGTCCCATTTTTAATGATATAGGGTTCTTACTTTGTGAACTCAAAAACAAAAACGTAAATGAAAGACAAGAGAAAAATGTAAGCAATGAAAGGAACTATTGGCAGCTAGCACTTGCTAAGGTAAACCCGTTTTTGTGGCTTCCCGAACCTGTTTAACTTCTTTATGAACACTTGATATATTAGTTCACTCTTTAATACCTTTACACAGACATTTCATTCCAGAATGATCTGATATTTTTACGTTTTATTGTTTTCTTCGGTCAGATGTTGTTTATATTCATACGGTTCATATATATTTTATTGATGTCCCTTAACAGTTGACATGAAAGTTTTACTTCATATTTCATTTAGAACATTCATTAATTGGTTGTATAAATTGTGCTTTATACATACTTGTCGCATCAAAGTCAGTGATACAACAATTAGAATGAAATGTTAAATATGGAGAATACCTAGCCAACTCCTAGAGCGAGGACAAACTCACATCGCTTGATGGGCGCCTTATAATAAAGCTAAAGTCTTTGTTTTTTTTCAGCCAGTTGTGGTTAAATATTGTTTGCTTGATAGTCTTGGGAATATCTTCCAGTGCCGCTCTGATACCAACCTTCGACATTTATTTAGATATAGCCGAGTGAGTATATATATATATTTGTTTGCAAAAAAAATGCAAATTTTAAAAACAAAAGTTAGTCTTAATTTTTTATGAAAATTTGTATAAACAATATAAATTGCAATGGAGCAAAACTAGACAACTGTGTTAACTTCGGTTTGTACAATCTTGTTATTCTGTTTATACGTTTTGACTTTGCATTTAAGATACCAAAAGCATGGAATTTGGTATAAAAAGTTACTTAAAAGAAGTCGATCGGTCAGCTGTCTTGGAAAACCTGTTCATCTTATTTTGATATAGCACACAATTTAAAGCAATACGGAATTTTCCAATTCGAATTAAGAAAATGACGTGTGGATAGGATTAGGTCTTTTATTCGGATTAAACACGTTGACATTGGACATATCTTTTCTTTACGGTACATGGTAGAACTTTCATATTTCACATGCTTACTATTTGTGATAAGACTTTTTAACTGATACAAAAAGTAAACCTTGTGACCTTGACCGAGAAAGTAATGCATTAACAATGGACATGTTTTGAATGGTGGGTATTTTAATATGTCTTTTTGTAGTCCGTTGTAAGTTTTTTCGTTTGATACTAAAGTATATTAATACACAACTTCTCGAGGCCCAAAAATTTCAATTTGTGAATAATTCTAAGCCTATATCAGTGTTTTAAGCTCTTAGACCTATTCAACTTTGGAGCTAATTTTGTTTGGTTTTAAGGGAACTTGGATTTGAAAACGACATGGGAATGTATGGTATGGTTGCTGGTATGTGGGGATCTATGTATGCATTCGGGTAAGAGTAACAAGTAAAGAGAGTTTTAAGTCGTAAATAAATCAGGAAATCAAATTTTAGACAATTCTTTGACAATAAATGATACATTCAGTATCCGTAAAGAAATATACTTCCGCGATAAAACACTTTATTAATGCCTCTTTCCAAAGTAAGAAACCTTTGTGGACATATTAATTTTGGATTTTTTTTTCATGCTCCCAACATTATTTGCAGTTCAAAATCTAACTATTTTTCCATTTTGTAATGAATTTGCTAAAAGTATTTTATTTTAAAGTAAAAAAAATCATGAGTGTTCGATGTTATTGCTATGATATTTTTTCCGTAAATTTTAAGAAACATTTATAGAAAAATAATCCGTCATAAATTGGCGCTAAATTGTTAAAATGCTCCAGCGAAGTGTATTTTGACCCAACTATGAAAAATAATTTCAAAACCAAAACCTGATTTTTATATATTTCATTAAAATACAAAAAAAATAATTAAGATCTATTGTGTGAATGATGGTTATATTGCAACTTTGATGATTGTTCACTGTAATAATCTTCTTTAATAATTCTTTATTGATGAAGTGATTAAAGTAAAATATATTAAGTAGTTTATTGTAAGATGGCGATCTACTTTTGCTCTATCTTTAGTGACATTTGACGTTGATCACTTGAAAAAAGTGCATTGTTTTTCTTCATTTCAGTGATTTTTTGGGACCAAGTCTTGGGGGATTTTTATTGGATAACTACGGATTCCCACTATGCTGTACTGTAACTGCTGGTGCTTGTACTTTTATGGTGGGTATAAACATAATCTAGATTTTTATATGTAAATGAAGTGGAATTTGATAACATATACAGCAAATGTATCATACAGACATTTAATAATATAGTATAGCAAAACAGTGTACCATACAGTCAGATTACAATCCGTTAATATAGCAAATCAGTATATCATACAGACAGAGCATAATTCCTTAAGATAGCAAAACAGTGTACCATACAGACAGAGCATAATACGTTCGAAATAGCAAAACAGTTACCATACAGACAGAGCATAATCCCTCAGTAAAGCGAAACATTGTACCATACAGTAAGATGATAACCCCATAGCATACAAAAACAGTGTACCATGCAGTCAGATAACAATCCGTTAGTATAGCAAAACATTGTACCATTCAGACAAATCATAATCCCTCAGTTAAGCGAAACAGTGTAACATACAGACAGATCAGAATCCCTTAGTATAGCAAAACAGTGTACCATGCAGTCAGATAACAATCTGTTAGTATAGCGAAACAGTGTACCATACAGACAAATCATAATCCCTTAGTACAGCAAAACAGTGTAGTATATAGATAAGTCATAATCCCTTAGTATAGCAAAACAGTGTACTATATAGATAGGTCATAATCCCTTAGTATAGCAAAACAGTGTACCATACAGACAGATCATAATCCCTTAGCATAGCAAAACAGTGTAAATAATATAATTAAATAGGCTTGGTACGTGTGCAAGACTTAGAACAGAAGACATCAACAAATGAACTATACATGTCATGGTGGTGTCTCAAACATTAGTTACTTTATATAACGGCGGTTGCAAACTTGAGACTTTGATTTTGATTGTGTCGTGACTTCGGGATAGTAATTTTAAGTGTGATACTGTGTCATAGTAATCCTATCATAGCTTCATTTGTTGTAGGTTTTACTACTTATAGTGTCGTGGTTGTATGATACTAGATGTTGTACACAGAAATCATGGAAGGTAGATCGATCCATATCCATCAAAGTTGATGAATCGGCACCTCTATTAGGAGACTATGACATTTTATCAACATATCCACCATATCATGCAGTATCAAGTACATAATAACACACCATTAATATTATGTTGTCAAATGTTTACAGTTTATAATTATTAATTTTATACTTTTTTAATTAGCTTGTTTTTTGTAACAAAATTGTTGATTTAAATAAAAGATGTTTCCTTTCTAATATTGTTATTTTGTTACTGAATCACCGGGGGTTATTTAATGGTTGTGTGCAAAACTGGTCATCATCCTATCTTTCGAAGAAATTAAAGATAAGAAAAAAAACTAAAAACAGAACTAGAAAGTAAATTGAAGAAATAATTCAGGGAGTCATCCAGCTATTATAACAAACTAAAAGCTACCTTGATACCTATGATAACTAGAATAACTAGAAAAACAAAGCTCACTAATAAATACCTACCGCACCCCCATTTGATTCCAGAATTTAAAAATCAATCAAATCAATCCTGAAATAAATGATGCACATCTACATTATGTCACAAAGACTGTGTTTAGCTTTCATGAAAATCTACTCAGTGGTTCAGGAGGAGTAGCAGATAAGAGATGGGTACCCCCTTGTATTATAATGGCTAAGTCCATGTTTTGCTATGGGAAACCCGAAAAATCAATTAAATCAAATTCTGAAATAGGAGGTGCACATCTACATTATGTCACAAAGGCTATGTCAAAGTTTCATGAAAATCTATTCAGTGGTTCAGGAGGAGTAGCGGATAAGAGATGGGTACCCCCTTGTAATGTAATGGCAAAGTCCATGTTTTGCTATGGGAAACCCCAAAAATCAATTAAATCAAATTCTGAAATAGGAGGTGCAAATCTACATTATGTCACAAAGACTGTGTTAAAGTTTCATGAAAATCTATTCAGCGGTTCAGGAGGAGTAGCGGATAAGAGATGGTTACCCTCAGGTGTAACGGACGGACGGACGGACGGACACCCCCGTCACTATATACCCCCACTTTTCAAGCGGGGGTATAAAAAATTAAAAGCAATAGATAATAATAGTAAACTTCTCTTTTTTTCAAACATTAAAGTCTAATTACTAGTATAAACAAGAATTTTATTTGAAATATCAAATTTACGAAGTAAAAAAACTCATCTGTAAAGTTAGATTAAGTGACAATTCTCTTGCTGTAAAAAATACCCAGGCATTTAAGAATATGTAATACATGTGCTGTTTTGGATGATGAAAACCATATATTGTTAAAATAAATGATAATTTAAGAAAATAATTTCTCGGTAATTTTCATATACAAAATATACAAACTCCTATCGAAAATGAAATAATTGAAAATATCCTAAATCCTACAAATTTCCGCAGGTGAAATCCAGTCTTTAGAACGGAGGACAAGGGGCACTTGATTACTTGCTCTATAAGTACAGAGCTGTCAAGGGGGTTTGGGTTCCAAGAGTGAGACGAAGGGCGTGGGGGGAATAGCCTCAAGATTTTAATTTCAGAGACGCAAAGTGGTGCATTCTGAGAGCATTTCAAATGGCAAAAAACAAGGAATTTGAAACTTAATTTTTCATTAAAAAGGGGAAATATAAAATCAGATTTCCATTTGAAAAAATTGTTTTACTTCAGGGCCTGTAGTAGAAAATGAACCAGTATTATAGAAGGGTGTGCAGAACAACCCCTTATTTATTGTTTTTCTTATTATGAAAAGGTCGTTTTTCTATTTTTCTCGGAAATTAAAAAAGCGTGACATTGAAAGGGGTGAGCGTGAGAGCTTGATTTGGTGTTGGAAAGCGTGACTCTCACGCCGAAAGCGTGAGACTTGACAGGTCTGTAAGTATATTGCATGTCCTATTTTGTTGTTATGTAAATTTGTTTATATGTTGCCATTGACCCTGTATTGAGTGTAAATTGTGCTTTAATAAATAGAGTAATTATAAAAAAGACAGAAAAAAAAATAAATTTTACCACAGAGCTCCAGAAAGGGGAAATATTGTATTCCTGCGTGACATTTGTCATCATGTGCAAATTCCGATGACGAAACAGATGAAAATTCAGATTAGTGTTTGGTAGTTGTGAAATATATATCTAGAATCTAAAACAATGGCTAAATAAGAGGAATTTACATGAGGTCAATTGTTAAGCAAATCATATGTAAGAAAATCCATAGACGGCATTATCTTATGATATTTTTGAATAACCAAATACCGTAGTTACTATAAATTTAGTTTCTTATATTTTTGAAATGAGGAATCCAGAGACTGACAAACATTGAAGACATCGAGATATTACAGAAATACATAATTCAAAAACCAATGAAGATGAATATCGGTTTCCGCAATAATTAAGTAAGGTCTGAAATGAAAACTACGGAAGCGTATTAGCGCCACACAAACTTTTTTTTATTATTTTATTATTTTGCGTTATAACGCAAATGTTTGCGTTTTTTAAATGTTTGCGTTATTTCGCAAAGGTTTGTGTTATAACGCAAATGTTTGCGTTTTAACGCAAATGTTTGCGTTTTAACGCAAATGTTTGCGTTAGTTCGCAAAGTTTGCGTTATAACGCAAAGCTTGTGTGTTATTTCGCAAAGTTTGCGTTATTTCGCAAATGTTTGCATTATAACGCAAAGTTTGCGTTATTTTGCAAATGTTTGCGTTGTTTCGCAAAGTTTGCGTTTTAACGCGAAGTTTGCGTTATACCGCAAAGATTATTTTAACATGATAGATAATGTATTGGATCAATCAAATTCGAAATTAAGAGTCGTGTACGGGTGTTTACGGATTGAATTTTAGTTTAGGGCTTAAATTTGCACAAAAGCAAAACAACAGAGCATGAAAAAATACAATAGTTTCACAAATAAAACTGAATAATACGTTCGTGTATTTTTTTTCTCCCCATGTATATAAGTATATCCTACGCACAAGAATAACTATAGATCATCTTTCTACAAGCAATTATATGAAAAATGATGAAAAGAAAGAATATTGCGCCCATCCAAATCAACTTAGAGGATTTAACATAATCTCACCATTACCGGGAAAGATATTTGCTAAAAATTTGAAAAATGGAAATAGTGAGGAGAAATAGGTTATAAAACATTTAAGATGTTTCGAATCGTTTAATTTTGTGCGCTAAGATTTTGCCCTTTACTTCAAGACAAAGAATATGTATTTCCTTTTTATAATTGTGGATGATTTTATTACCGTTTTGCAATATAGTACAAGGAAGATTTACACCGATATTCAAGTCCATTGGTCCATTTGACATTACATGAGAAATAACATAAACAAGGAGAGCACACCTTGAACCGTCTTTCAAAATTACGTTTTTTTCTTATTTCCTTTCCCTTTCATGGAGTTAGTAGTAGAGCGGCGAGTATTAGAAAAGTCGCTTAGTTTAAAAATTTGAATGACCCAAAGGCCTCATGGAATTTTATTGGTTCATATGAAAGGTTGAAATGTTAGCTAACAGAGGGTTATGTCGTAAACATTGAAAACTGGTCCAAACTGTACGAAATTTGGGGTCAAAAGCGGCACGTTGTAGAGCTCCAATTTGGATCAACTCAAAGTAAATGAATCGAAATCGTTCAAAATTAAAAAAAAAAGTCATTGAAAATTTTGTAATGCTTTAAAATAAAGATCACTTCGTAAAATTCCATGACCAAATATAGTCATTTGGTAACAAAAATGGTGTCATTTGCATCGTTTTTATAATAATTGTCAAAAGAGATATTTATAAGTGTGTAGTAATTTTTCCAGAAATTCTGTTGTTTTTGGGTGAAGCATGTAATCAAAGCAATAATAAAAGCACTGCTATGATCACGTAAATATTTTATGTCGCATAAGCTATCAAAATAAATTGCAATCTCGGCTCAAAATCCGGAGATAATCATTTGCTATTTTTCAAAATTATTGCCACATAGCTAGTTTTGTTGCAAATGCGTTTTAAGTTGTCAAAACCCCCTTTTTTAAAGAAGAAATGTTATAATGCAATCATATGACAGTACCGAAAACTTTTCATACTTAGATATCGAAGGTGCAAGGGAGATAAATTAATGTTAAATGGTAAAATCGAATACAATTAGATAAACATTTTGGAGTTGGAAATAGCATTTTTAAGGATATACAAGACATAATTTACTCACAAAATATGAAAACAAATCAAAACTTAACAGGTAAATACACAAACTCTTGAAATACACATTAAAATGACACAATGAATAGTTAAACAAAAAGATATTGTGAAAGTTATAAAAGGTTAAAATCTGACTGACATTAAAGTTACACTGAGCATATGAGCTATAAAGGGAAATCGCGAATAAAAAATGTAATGGGTACAGTAATATATATGGAATAGAGACGACATTTAAAAGTTAAATATAGGGAATTGACACATTTAAAAGGTAAAATATAAGGAACAGAGACGGTGCCTAAAAGATAAAATCTAAGGAATAGAGCCAAAATTTAAGAAGTAAAATCAGGGGAATATTGACGACATTTTAAAGGTAAAATCTAAGGAAAAAAGGCGACATATTAGGAACAGAGACGTCATCTAAAGGGTAACATTTAAGGACTAGAGACGACATTTTAAAAGCAAACTATCGGGAACAGAGACGACATCTAAAGGGTAAAATATAAGAAACAGTATCTATTAGGTAAAACATCTAAACAATGAATTTGAAAAGGAATATAAAAATCAAATAGATATTCCATCTTGCATTTTGCCGATAAGATGCAAAAAACCACAAATTGTTGTATTTTTTTAGGATGAATAAATTTAACAAAATTTTATGAAGATCAAACTTTTAGCTCCTGAGAAGTAACATAAAAATGTAGACGTTAAACTGAAGTGCAACTGGCGGACAAACGAACGAACAGACCGAAAAGCCATAGGCCACAACGTTTGTTGTTACGGAGTAAAAAATGCAAAAGTTCAATTTAAACTTATAACAAATAAAAGGTAAAATATGTAAAAGGTAAAATCTTAAACAAGATATAAAACGTAAAACACATGCTGACATTAAACGCACAGAATGTTTAAAAGAACTTTAGATATTACTGAGACGTACAGACACTTGCCTGGCTTCAACTTAATAGATTATCATTCACATGAGACACTGGCATATTTGCATCCCAAAAGTGGTCAATCATTGCTTTCAGAACCAGAGCAAACAGTTTTTGTATTGTTTCAGGATTCACTACCTTGACATGAACATTAGTCTGAAAAATATGGGCCCTGCTCTTTGCACACGCATGCAGATAAATATGCTCGATTTTCCTTACATGATCAAATCATGTCTTGGAGAAAGTCGGGCGCAGTTTGTAATTTGAATAGCACATGCTCTAATTTGTTGTCCTCAAAATTCCAACCATTGTCATTTGGTTCCCTGTTGTTTGGCTTAGCTACAAATGACAACGCCAAGACCCTGCTCTCCAACATAACTAGTAAGATATGCTTTCTAAAAGATGCTTTGCAAGGAGTCAGTTTTACAAGACTTGTCTTGTTTGAAGTTTTTACTGGTTTAGACTGCTTTGCGACTTCTTGAATCTGTCCCCTGTGTCATACAATGCAGAAATTACCTTCCTTGCAGCATCAATGACACTGTCGACGTCATCTTCTGCTAGAGAAACAAGATCTTGAAAACAACTTGAATGACCTTTTGACAAGCTTAAATAGGGACTTCTTTCCTATTAAAAAGTGCACAAGTGGAGTCAATTCCCGTAAGTGCATGTAAAATATGGGGAAATTTTGACACCAATGGCCCAATGTCATTCACAATGATGGAGTGTAATGGAATAAATCGACGATTTTCTTTCATATTCCAAACCGACCCAGTCTGAATCCACATTTCTGTTTTTCTGTTTAGCTGACAGAGGATAAAAACGGATCACTAAAATAAGCACATCTGTATCATCTCTATCCCTTTAGCTTTTACCTTTTAAATGTCTTCTTTATTGTTAATGTTATACATTTTAGATATCATAAATCCTTTAACATTCAAATTCGCAATTCCACTGTATAGCTCATATGTCCAGCGTTACATTAATGTCAGTCAGATTTTTACCTTTAACAATTTTAGACGTTCACAATATCATTATTTTTAAAATATTGCTTCATTTCATTGCGTATTTCAAAAGTATTTGGTGATTTACCTGTTAAATGTTGATTTATCTTCATACTTTGTCAGTAAATTGTGTTTTTACTGTCCTTTAAGGTGCTATTTCCAACTCAGAAATTGTCATCTATTTGTGTTCGCTTTTACCATTCTACATTAATTTATTTCCCTTGTACTTTCGATATCTAAGTATGAAAAGTTTTCTCTATTGTCATATAATGACATTATAACGTTTCTCCTGGAAACAAATGGTATTTGACACTTAAAATGCATTTGTAACAAAACTACCTACCAGGCAATAATTCTGAAAAAAAATAGTAAATGACAGTCTTCAATTTTGGCACCGATATTTGAATTTAGGATAGCTTATGCAACAAAAACATTTACGTATTCATAGCCCTGCTTTCATGATTGTTTTGATCATATGCTTAGCCCCAAAAACAACAAAATGTTTTGAAAAATTACTACACACTTAAAAATATCTTTTTTGGCTATTATTCTGAAAACGATGCACATGACGCCATTTTTGTTAGTAAAAGTTATATTTACGCAGTAATCTTTATTTTAAATCATTACAAAGTTTAAATGGTCGGTCCCTAAGCTGATATGAATTTGGATATATAAAAGTTGATCCAATTATGCCTGCAAAATTGCAAATATGTCTTCGTAAAAAGCCCCGGAATGGTGACCCGGAGCAACACGAATATTACATGTCAAACGTAGTGTCTAATATTTATTATTTTGTAGGTATTTCATAGAATTAAGTGAATAGTGAATGAAAATTACATTTAAGGCAATCTTTATATTACATGTATGTTTAACATCAAAACAGCAAGATTTCAACATCTAAAGATTTGAAATGACAAATTAACAGAGGCTTTAATGTCTCAAGGCAAAATCAGAAATTCTAGAAAACCTGACGTTTTTCGATAACGCGGAGCAGTGGCGTGACTCTAGTTTCGTTCAGACATCGAGAAACACCCTCAAATACCAACATATTCCCGAAATATTTAGAAAAGGGCATGGCAAAGTGTGTTTTACATGACAATTCAAGTGGTGCAGAAATTTTTGGACACAAGAACCAGCTTATAGAATGGATAAAATGTGTAAAACTATAACCAACTTTCATATATCTCAAATTTTATAAGTTCCAGGAAGTAAGTGAACATGATTTCCGATTATCAGTCAATGAAGTTTGAAAGCGTTACAAAATTGATAACTTTTCCATTCAAGAAATTATATCAAATGCCCTCAATATTTCTAAGACAAAAACATGCAAAAATTCCGATTTTGTACGGACAACCCTCGTACATTCACTCTGTATTTTTCTATTTGCTGCAGTGTTTGTCTCTCGTGCTGCGTGGAGTCCGTTGAAAGTCTCCCCGTGCTTGAGGTGTATGCTCTTATAATATTGCAATTATGGCGTGTTTGTTCGTGTGAGAATTTCTCATACGTTTATTAATTCATTTATTTTTTTCAATTTGGGTGTTCAATATTTTTATTGTGTTTACTAAAATGTTTTAATCTGTACATACGACTATTTTTTGCCCTTTCAACCTAAGTTACATTGCGAGGTTTGCCTACATCTATTTCGATGTGCCGCGTGTTGTTACTTGATGTTGTTTTTGTCCTTAATTTTGCCTTTTTTCGAGCTACTTAATGACAAATATTTTTATGCAAACATTGCCCTGTTTTTCTTTTTTTTTCTCATTGACCGCTCCAGACGTGTGACAAATATATTGCTCAACATTTTTGTCAAGAATATTGCTTAAGTGCACGCTAGGGGCCTTCTTGATCCCGCTTGAGGGGATGAATATTATTCACCTCTTGTTGAAGACGCTCATTCGATCAAGATGTGGGCAGGAATAAAAGCCCTGTGCTTGATAAACTGGAGTTTTCTATGTATCGTGTGCGTTTTTGTCACATGTACATTCACTCCATATCCTTTCATATTTTTCTAATCATTCTGTTATTTGCTGAAGCTATTATATTTTATCATTTTTAAACCATTGTGCAGAGCCCGAAAATCAAAGTCTTTTCGTACACACACGTAGACGACTCTAAATTTCGAATATGTTGGGACTTATAAACTATCTTTCAATTTTAAATGAACTTTGCGTTATTACGCAAACTTTGCGTAATAACTTTGCGGACAATAAGCAACATTGGAAAATCAAGGAAACAAAGACATAACATGAGTACAGCACAGAAAATAGAAATTAAGACGCACACACACATACAAAGATTTTACAACAAGGACCCAATAAAAAGCAAACATGAGTGCGATCAGGGCACCTGAGAAAAGGTAATCGCCAATGTATGTCGTACACTCTTATACCATGTCTTTATTTTCATTATTTTAAGATAAAACGCCTGCTGTTGATTTCCCTTTTCGCCTTCAATTGTTTCAGGAAGTAACTACTTAATCAGATTGACATCTTGTCTGCATATTTTATTTTATGCAAATTTTATTATTTGCAAGATTAAAAATATATATATACATATTCAGCCGTTAATTTTCAGCTGATCAATATGTTGTTCATGTAACTATTCTAAATGAGACGGCACAATTTCACCATAAAATATTTTGTTGCTCCAATGCAAAGCAAAATCCCAAAGTTCAGTGCTGCTTTGAATGGTCTTGTATCATCGTGAATCAGTTTCCTTTGCATTATTAAACTTCGCTTGATTAAGTACCTTAAATGAAAATACAGTTGTACACATCTCAGTTCATTCAAATACAATAAAAGATTCAATTAATAAATAGCACAACATAACAGAAACCACAGCCACCTTGTTTCCTATGACAACAAGTCGTTAAAACTATTTATATTTCATGTATTTTGCTATGGTATATTATTTACAGTTCTCTGTCTCTGTCCATATCTTGACAAATTCTACAAAAAAAATAAACAAAATAAAATTATTAAAAGATAAGAAAATGCACGTCATACACAGTCACTACCTGATATTACTAAGTAAAGGAACAACGCAATACATCTTGAAGTCACCATGAAGCCTTCAACAATGACCTCATAATGTCTAAGTTTTAATCCTTTACAAACTTATCAAACCACGACAGTGGCAAAGACTTCTTGGAAATGTTCACCTCTACTTTCAACTTCAGTATTTTGTTATCCATTCTCATTTTCAAATCATTTTATAGTTATTGTAATAAAAATTTAGTTAGTTGAATGTAATTGAATTGTATTTCGTTCCGTATCGTAATCCTTCTGCATTAATGCAGGCTGCATAAACTTCAGAAATTCATACAATACTTTCTCCTGGTTTTTTTTCATTACCATGGCAATAGATGCCACTTTTCCTTAAAAAAAATGTGCGGTTATGCGGATGTAAACTTGGATTCTATTGGTTGATTAACCACCTGTTAAATAACCATGTCCGCCATACACAACAAGAAAATTAATAATGGTGATAATGTAGTGTTTCACCTCGACCAAAGTCATTCAAAAGCGTACATATAAAAAATATACATAAAGACAACATTCACAAACATGTAGTAAGCATGGATAAACAAACTTATCCAAATTAAACATTGTTTAACTTCCACGTAATGTAACAGTAATTTAAGCCTGCTATGTTCATTAAAAATTAAAAGTGTGAAATACATCTATACTTGAATAACATGGAAATTATATAAAATATTTTATCTCCATTCATTTTCAAAGGTTTTCGCTAACGTCATTTACCGGTTCAATCTTTATACAACATAAAAAATCAATAAATCATTCGGTTGTGTGTTTGATCATGTTAGGTGCTAGCGTTTATGTGTAGAATCGTGTAGTTAAATGTAGGGCATTTTGTAATTATCGTTTTCTTGATTAAACAAAAACTAAGGTTCGCATAACCGCACAAAAATGTTATCATGCACTGAACCAACTAAAATGATTATTTAGATAGTGTTGAAAATGGTTGAACGGTGCGGCCTGAAGACCCTACCGTTCGATTTTCGACACTATCTAAATAATCATATTAGTTGGTTCATTGCATGATAACTTATAATATCTGTATAAAGTTGCATTTTAGATTCTCTTGCCTTATATTTTGCGGCTATGCGGATATAAACTTGGATTCTATTGGCTGATTAACCTCTTGCTAAATAACCCTGTCCGCCATACACAACAAGAAAATCAATAATCGTGACAATGTTTGACCTAGACCAAAGTCATTCAAAAACGTACATATAAGAATTGTACATAAAGACAACATTCAAAAACATGCAGTAAACATGTATAAATATATAGAAATTAAACATAGTTTACTTCCACGAAATGTAACAGTAATTTCAGCCTGACATTTACATTAAAAATATGAAATACATCTATACTTGGAATTGCATGTAAATTATATGAAACATTTCAGCCTGAAATTTACATTAAAAATATGAAATACATCTATACCTGGAATTACATGTAAATTATATTAACGGCCTTACCGTTCAACGATTTTCGACACTATCTAAATAATCACATTAGTTGGTTCAATGCATGATAACTTATATTATCTGTATAAAGTTGCATTTTAGATTTTCTTGCCTTTTTTCTGTTTCTATGGAAACGGGTGTAATATCGGTATTTCTCTAATTTCTAGCAAATTTAAAAACCTCCTGACTAATTGGTTATCGAAATAATAATCAACATGGGTATTAAGGTGAGACATTACTGGGAGTGACCAAAATGTTTCGGCCTGAAATTTTGCATGAAAGCACTTTTCACCGAGTTACATCAGAATATGAACTCGAAATATAGTGTCATGGAACTCTTTTTTCCGCTATTTGACATTGAAATTTACTATTTTGGCGCCAAATTTACATAGATATATAGTAAAAATACGTCATTTTGATTCCAAAATTCCATTCTTTTGGCAAAATATCAGTTAAAAAGAAATGTTGCAAAACAGAAAACTAACACAATAATCTGACAGACACAGGGAATCAAATGATATAAAAATTTACATAGGTCATGGAGCATTTTTTGGCACTTTCATGCCGTCAAAGTTGGACATCATGACAAAAAATCAACGTGAAGAACGTCGCGAAAATTCTGACGTCGCCAGTATTCATAGAAAGCGTCAATAGCGATTCATACTTTTTTTCTTTTGTGCGTGTTCTAGTTTCACATCGCAAAAGCGTACTGTTAATTTGCAAATGTTGTTCTTCAACTTTTTTGTTGCTAAAAAGTTATTAATAACAACATTAACAGTAAATAAATATTCAATAAAATTATCATTCACTACAAAATGAATACAACACTTGTTACGTGA
>MJUU01009186.1:71359-82755 GCA_002080025.1 Modiolus philippinarum
CCAGTACCACAGACATTTGCAGATGTTGCTCTTCCAGTAGAGTATACAATAACTACCAACAACCAACAGTTTGTTTTATATGACAACGGCCAGAATGCCCAGAACAGAATAGTGGTCTTTTGCACTCCTGACAGCCTTCAGAGACTGGCCAATGCAGAGACCTTCTTCACAGATGGTACTTTCGCAGTTGCTCCACACCCATTTAAACAGCTGTACACTATACGCATACCTTTCAAGGATGTTACCATCACTGCAGTCTACGCCTTCCTACCATACAAGAATCAAGAGACATACACAGAATTGTCCCAGTCTATTGTAGATAACTGCCATGCATCAAATCTTCAGCTTAATGTCCAGACTGTTGTTACAGACTTTGGAGATGCCGTTCTCCGTGCAGTTACAGCAGTATTTGGTCGCCAAATCAACCACCAGGGATGTTTTTACCACCTGACCCAGGCTACGTGGAGAAAGATTCAACATCTTGGTTTAGTCCCTTCCTACAACAACAATGACGACTTTCGACTGTTTTGTGGAATGATGGATGGTCTTGTCTTCTTGCCAGTAGCTGACTTACAGAATGGTATGCATTTGCTGAGAACTTTGTGTCCAGATGACCCACCAGAAGCAGCCGATCTTCTAGACTACTTTGAGTCTACATATGTTAGTGGTAGACCTAATGCAGCACAGGGCCAGCAACTCCGACTAGTGATACGACGACCTCATCCACCAATGTTTCCACCAGTTGTTTGGAATGTTCAAGAGGCAACAGTGAATGGTGATGCCCGGACCAACAACGTTTGTGAAGGTTGGAACAACAAGTTTTTCAACTTGGTTGGCTACGCTCATCCTTCCATATGGAGAGTCATCGAATGGTGCCAGAAAGAAGAATCTACAGTCCGCACCGTGATAAAGCAAGATGCTGTTGGTAATCCACCAGTCAAGCGCGCGTACAAGCGCGCAACGTCATGTCCAACTCCAGCAACGTCTACAGAACTTGTGTAGAGATTTATCAACTGGACAGAAGACGATTGCAGAATTCTTACGCGGCGTTGGATGGAACATCAGACTGACTCATCAGCATTAGTGTGCTATATATGACTTTTTAAATCTGCATGATATATGATTGCGACCTGTATTGTATAATGATAACATTATCTGCTAGTGCCTTTTAATTATTACCTTACCAATATGCTTTAGAGACTTTTATGATATGATTTTTTAAAATGTGCATAATGTGACAAATATAGTGACTATTTTTATTATCTAAAAATGTTTGTTGGCTAATTTATTGTTTTGCTTTTGTTGATAATATTAATGTAAGTAAAACTCATTCGATATTTCATTGAAACATGTATGGAGACAATGTACATGCCTCAGTCATGTCAGTATGATATAAAGTGGTCAATACAAAATGGGCTATGAAGTAAATGTACATAAGACAATATGCCCATCTATGCAATTGCTAAAACAACGAAATGGAGCTTTTATTGTTGTCCTACATCTTAAGGCCTTCAACAGTGAGCAAGAACTTTGCATTTCTGATGTCTTTTATTATCTCCCACTTCCTGTGTGTGTGGTTTTGCCGTCTCCTTTTTCTTGTCTTATACTTTTTTTAGTGTTGGCTTCTTTTTCATATTTAGACCCTAGTGGTAGTGCTCTACTTTTTGAAATTATTTGAAGAATACACAGTACTATTTTACACACATGCTAAATAATTAAGAAACTTGTATATATATATATATATATATAGTTTGTCTAAAAATGTAAGAAACACACTAATAAATGTAAATTTTAAAATATTTACATTTATTAGTGTGTTTCTTACATTTTTTAGACAAACTATAACTACAAAAAAATCCATTCTCACACAAATAAAAGACAAACGATAATTACGAGGTCAATATAAAGTCTATATAAAGTCAGTCAGCTTTCGTAGGACTAAAACAATTGGTCAATAAGTCAGACAGCAGGATTAGTTAAATAAAATAGCTATAGTCTATGGTGATGACCAATATTAAAAAAAAACAGATATTGGGATATGGAGTAAATGTAAATAAGACAACGCCGTATTGAATACATGTGAATTATTGCAACTGAACAGTACTTTTGTAAAATCGTTGTCCTTCATTTCAAGTCACCACTATATATGGTCAATGTCTACATTATTAGATTGTGATCTTTTTCATATAGATACATCAAGACAATATCACTTAAAATATAGGTTTTGAATTTTTTCTTTTGACTTTTTTCCTTATAGTCATGGTCAATGTCACTCTAAATATAGGTTGTGAATTGGGAATGAAATGATATAGAGTAAATGCACATGAGACAAAGTCTCTACAAATACAGGGTAAAATGTCACTCCAAATATTCATTGTGACTTTTTCCCTATAGATATGGTCAATGTCACTACAAATATACATTGTGACTTTTTCCTGTGACTTTATTTCCTGCAACTTTTTTTACTGTGACTTTTTTCTGTGACTTTTTTTCCTGTGACTTTTTTCCTACATTCGTAAATTTAACCCCTCTCTGACGCTCTGGGTTAAATTTGAATATAAAGGCCAAGCCCATTATCAAATTTCCAATAGCCATAATTACCTGCCATGAATTATTTCTTGATAACACAGTTCGGTGTGAAGTTGATTTCTCTGATGATTAAATTACCCATGTAGTTTACAGAGATTTAGGATTACACATCTTACCTTTGTCTATGTTATTTTGCTTCCGACTCTACAATAAATAGATAAATAAATAAATAGATAAATAAATAAATAGATAAATAAATAAATATGAACTGTCAAAAAGAACAATGAAATAAAAATCAGTGTAATAGTATACAAGAAGAAGAAGAATGTTTTATTGTCCATTAGAATGGGCCCATGAGGGGCATAAATACAAAAAATATAATAAATAAACAAAGTAAAATAGAATACAGTTTAACATGACAATATACACGCTCATGTGTTAAATTATAATGATGAGTGCACTCAAGTACAACCATGGCGAGGTTTCTGCAAATTGATAAATATGCATTTATTAATATTATGATGATAATTATTAACATGTTCAATATTTCTCTGTCTTCCTTATGCCTTATAAAAATATTTTCGATTATATACATTAAGTAAGCGTAATATGGGTTGCAAGCCTAGGTTGCAATCCTCGTGCCTAATGCAGGCGAGGTAGCAATATGAGGTATCTCGTCTGCAAAAGGCACCAAGGGACAGTGCTTAATGGCTCGCCCAGACTTTGCCTGAATTATAAATCGATTAATGAATTAATAAATTACTAAGGAGGGCTTCAAGAAAGGTTGCCACCCTTGTGCCAAGTGCAGATATGTTAGTATGGGTAACATAACCGCAAATGGCACCAAGGGACGATGCTTAATGACACACCCATCTTTACCCTTAAACGGGAGACAGAAAAAATTTTTTCTTACTAATCAGACTAGATCTTGCTTTCTTTGATTAGCTCACATATTTTATTAAGACATCAACATTCTCTGTGTTAAGTATCAAAATAATTGTTATTTAAATGAAGAAAGTTTGGACATACAGTGAGAACTGTGTCAATTATATGATTTGTTGTGTCTTCGTGGAATTTACTTGAAAACAAAAAATGCTTTTCGTCATCCACCTCGCCAGAGTTAAGTATACATAAGTATACATATACTTATTTACTGGCGATGAGGACAATAGCAAAATTATGGTTTTCCGAGATACATCTATCTCCTGATGAGAAGCGGGGGGGAAAAGATGGGGTCGATGGAAACCATGAACTGGCCATTGTTCAGATAGCCAGTAAATAAGTGTTTTATATTGTACCGAAATCGAACATCAAATTTATCAATGTGACGTCCCTAGTAAATAGTTCATTGAGCTGACCAGTGAATAGTTTACCACTGGTATATGTTATATCTGTTTAATTACACTGAATGTCTTTTTCATCAAAACGTACACATGACTCCTGGAAAAATACCACGACAAGCGTCTCAGTGAAGGGGTATTTTGCAAAAAAAGAAAAGAAAATACCACGGCTATTAACCAATCAGAATTCAGATTTCTTACATGAGATGTAATTATTGTATATCCCGAAAATGGGCTGAAAATGGCTAAGATTTCGTCGCTCTAACCACCATATTGGAACAACTAGGACTGGTACCGTCAACGGAGAAAAGCATTGAACTGTTACCGTACAGTAAACTTGGTACTAATTAAGCTAGTACCAAGTTTGCTGTACGGCAATAGTTCAATGCTTTTCTAAATTGATGATACCAGTCCTAGTACCAATATTATACGGTGCTAACGTAGTTACGTAGAAAAACCTTGTTTCAAGAAATTAAGCGTTTTAAGAGTACTAGTATTTTCATTTGAATTCTACAAATATGGAAAGAGTTCTAAAGATTTCACAAAATACATGGTTGGTAAACCTTTTTCTCCGTTTAGAAAACCTTTTATCACAACACCTTTTAAACCATGATAAAAGAGATTAAACAAAATTAGAATTTGTTTAATTGAATGTAACTGTTAAAAATCTTATTGTCAATATATAAAATCAGTCCTTTGAAATTGGAAACTGTTTTTATCCTTGATTGATTATTGAAGTTCATACTCTATTGAAATAACGACGCGTTGTAATGGTTGTGTATATTTCTGATGATTGATTGAAATAAACTCTTGGTTTGTTTCTTACTGTAAGAGATTTTACCAAAATATTTACTTTAAATGACATTGAATTTTAAAAGTGTAAGAAAGTCATAGATATGTACCATTCTTGTTCAGAGCAGAGACATATAATTAATGTAATTATATGTCTCTGTTCAGGGCAATGCGTATTGTTGTGTACAGTACAAAAATAGTTTCCATTTCATTTTTTTTTTCGATTAGAATTCTCCTAAGTCGTGGAAATCTTACTTATCTTACACCCAATCTCTCTCGTCAAGGATTTATTTATATATAAAAAAAATACAGACCATTGCCCAAGAAAGAGTCCATAATTATGGTTTTGTGGGTATATATAATTCTTTTTCGATGAAAAAAAGTATGCATAAAGGAACTTTTCAGATCATTTAGGTATGTTATTGTTTTCTTCATAGTTAATCAAAGTCTGCCTTTTGTAAGACGTAATTCAAAGTTAGATTTGAAAAAGAAAGGAAATGGGGTAAATCTCAAGGAGACAACATCCCATATCCAGGTTAAAACGACCCCAAAACAAAGTATCTAGGGGTCACCGTATGGTCTTCAACACAGTGAGGAACCTCACACCATATAGCAAGCCCTAAATGGCCCCAAAAAGGTAAACAGTGAATAAATCAATGGAAACAACGCACATCCAATAACCAAAATATCAAGAAACTAAAATTTTATAAGAAGACACGGACAAGCCAATTACCACCATATTCCTGACTTGGGACAAGCGCAAAAATTGCAGTGGTGTTAAACTCGTTTTCTTGGATCCAAACCCTCCCCTATGTGTGGTGAATGGCTAAAAAATACACAAAAAGACTCACAGTAAAAATCAAACTAGAAAAAAGTTTGTATAGAAGATCCCGGAGAAGATCCTGGCTAATTTTGGAGATTTGTATAGAAGATCCCGGAGAAGATCCTAGCTAATTTTGGAGATTTGTATAGAAGATCCCCGGAGAAGATATCGTTTTTATTTTTAAAACATTTTTTATTGACTTTCATTAATTGCTTTTTTTAAATCTATTCTAACATCAGAGGATTTAAAAAAAGATTGTTTTTTTTTTTGCATATGAACAAACCCTAACAGATTAAGCAAGTATAAACAATACAAAACATACGCAATTCACACATGTATCAAGCATGCTAAGTAAAGTATAAACAAAATTTGATTTACATATATTAAATATGTATGCACTTGACCAATATGGACCTTAATGTCCCTTATCCTTAACATAAAATATGGAAATGGGTCATTTTAATGTGTACACAAAAATCAATATAAGTAAACTTCTTTACAATTTACCATGCTTCAATCATTTCTTTGTAAGACGGGCCAATAATTAAAGCGTTTTACTTTTACTAACATTTAAAAAAAACTTCATATTGTATACAAATACATATAACCGATAATTGAGTGGTGACTTCTTTTTGGTTTAATATCTCGGATTGGAAAGAAAAGGTTATTCAACTTGGAGGGGAGCTCAGAGCAGGTCAGCTGCAATGACGTAAAATGGCTTTATTACCAAATAAATTTTCTAGATAATTGGGAAAAAATTAAAGATAAAGACAAGTGTAAATCTCAAACTTGTTGGATGCTAAAACGCCTATACAGTAATGCAGTTCCAAAGATCAAACATTTGTACCACTTTACACGTCAATTTATTTTTCAATTATTGTACAACAACATAATATTTCCCTTGGAAAGTAACAATCAGCTGTCCATATTGTACATATTTCATGACTTGAAACACACCTTTTTTACAGAAATGCAAAGTGTCAGTGAATGAATATTGGAGCATGGAATATTCCTTTTACATTATTTTGCACTCGCAAGTTCGTGTTATTTGAAGTTTCTCCAATTTTAAAAGTAAGAAAGAAATTGTAACCAACAAAAATATAACATTCATGGGGCCATTATATACAATAACAGTTATGTTTTTTTGTATTTCAACAGAATATCAGAAGAATACAAATTACCTACATTTAATGTGTCATAATAAAATAATTGTACATACAGGTTTAAATTATAAAGAATTAAAACACCTACCATTTTATCGACCCTCTAACCTTAAAGTGTTAAAATCTTTAACCATTTACCCTTTTGTAAATAAAACGCAACAATAGATTTAATAAATGTAAAGCTTCTTTCATTTTCTGATATAATATTACTGGTGACCACTAGATCGATGACGTAATCAATTTTTGGGGACGGAGCTTAACATTAATATTTTTGTCTTTTTAATTGAAACGTGTTTAATCTTATCTTTAAGTTTACCTTCGATTCCCTGTATTTAAGAAATCCTGTATTTAAGCAAAATGAAATGCATGCGATTCATGGTACACCTATTTTTCATTAAAATCAAAACTGCCTAGCGTATATTGCTCTTTTACAGTCATTTTAAAGTTAGCGCGACCAGTCTGACTAGTAGACAAGAAAAAAGACTTCTACTTTACCGAGTATGCTAATGATGATTTATCATTAGTTTTTGTCCTTTACTTAACATCAATAGAAACTTATTTAGTAACGCTTCATATGCCACAAAACTGTCGCGTTTGGTTTACTAATCCAATCAAGCTATTGTGAATGTAATTAAAGACCATGTAATGACTAGAGGGAACATCCAAATTATTTAAGGAATATCTAAATTTTTTGAACAAGTTATACGATATGACATGGTTTGGGTATGTTTAGTAATATATATAGCACCGCTTTTACGAATTTAAATATTTATTGCACGGAAAACGAACAGCGTTTTGAGTGCAATAAATATTTTAATGTGTAAGGCGGTGCTATATATGATTTGTAATATAACCAATGAAAAACGTTTTACCGACAGTACTGATTATGACAGGTAACATGCCATTAGCACGTGATAGAGAGCATGTACAGATGGATCGTTTCAGATTATAAAATAATAAGTGTTTTATTTTTTAATTATTAACGTATATTTCTCTTTATTTTATTTGTTATATTTTCAGAAATTGTAGCCACCGTGGCTGCAAAATCAAGAATTTAAAGAAATAGACTTTCGCACTGGTAGATACGTAGAGTTGCGGAGATTTGACACCCTTATCTGGAATAAAATCTTTATGAATTCTTGCAAAATTTAGCCACAAATAAGATAAAAACTGAAAAAATGATGGACTTCTTTTTTCTGGAACTCCCTTGACCCCCTCCCACCAGTTTATGAAGTATAGACTTGCCAATGCCTACTATATCGCTTGGATAAATGGTATTTTTTAGTGTTTCCATCATCAGAATAGAATGTGGATCCAGAAATCACACTAGAATAGTTTGAACTTACAATTAATTGAGTTTGCTATTGAAATAAATAAACTGCAATGTCGCTTACGTCGATTTATTGTACATATACCGGAAAGGGGGTTAATCTGTCGCAATAATTGAATGGTATAAAGGCACAGTCGTTTGCTTTCGGAATAACTTGTTACAATAATGGTCTATTGACCCTCATTTCCGGTTTTCTTTGTATTTTTTCGAGTCAGTTCTCGGCTTCATACATCGGCAAACCATTTCCTGAATTAAAAGTTAAAAAAACTTATTTTACATACAAATGCACCAGCATTATGGACCGCTGTCATATAGCCATTTTTCCCCCATGCTAGTCTTTCCGGGGGGAAATTCTGGATCGATCCCTATTTTCCCCTCGGAAAAACTTGCATGATCCAATTTTTCCCCCATCAATTTTACGGGGGAAAAACTAGATCAGTCCTGTTTTTCCCCTCAATGATGACATGAGCCAGTTTCCCCCCCGACGTCATCGATAATATTCGCGACGTTCTTTTCGTCACATTTTTTTTTCTTTTATTGAGAATAGCCGTTTGCCCTTATTTTAGGGAAATCATACTATTAATGTTTTTTCTTATATGTACAAGTTGTAAATTTATAAAAACTATATTTCGCACAAAAATTCTGTGCAAATTATAATTTGTTTTTTCACTTTGTAGAAATTAGAATCTGTACAGAATTAGCTTATACAAATTATAATTTGTACAAAAAAAATACCCCAAAATGACCTATAACTTATACAAGATTTAAGTCATTTGCCGAACTTCGTTTCAATCAATGAATTCATTGAAAACATGTGCCATTTTAATGCAATAGAGCAAATATTCACATAATTTCACTCCATATTGTTCAATGAATTTTATGTATAAAAATCATGATCATTTTCCATTTCATAAAGATTTATTATCTTTTTCCTGGATTGGAACTCTCCTATTAAACAGAGGTACAAACATTCAAGGCTTCGCTTCCGGTTATCACTCTCACGTTTGGCACAACTTATAATATTAGAAAAATTAGTGCACTGTCACAGTAAACTTGCCGTGTTGATTGATGACCGGAACTGTTTCATTGTATTTAAATGCCGAAACCGAACAGCGGACCAATTGATTTTTTGAAAAGGCCTACAAAATGTTGTTCAACTCAATGACTTACAGTTCTATGTATTGCAACTACACCAAGAAAAAGATTATGTGACAATCGTCGTCCCTCATGTTTTTATTTATTGGTGAAGCTGTGCAATTATGTGCTCTTAAAATTTTTTTTCGAACAGAAATATTTAAAATATCTACATTTTAAGCTTCTATATTAGAGATTAAAATTTAATTCAACAAAAGTAGCTACTGTTGATACGGATTGCATGGTCAATAAGGAATACTGTTGTTTAAAATAAAAGATATAGACCACGAATTGAGGTCAAGGACAAAAGTCATATGCCAGACTGACATGTGCTACCTAAGACATACTTAATATCATTGACCTACATGTACCACTAAAGTTATTGAGAAATGGACTGAATCAGAGAAACTTGACGTGTCTGCTAGACTGTAAAATTGACGGACAGACGGCAGACGGACGCCAAGTGGTGGCAAAAGCCAGGCGCGCTAAAAAACGGGTCAGACCCACGGATATTCCTCAGGATCCGCAAATTAGTTAATCACAGAAAAAATTATATGCAGGGTTAGTCCTTAAATATTTTTTTTACAATTCATGCAACAAACATTTCATTAAGACATATATGTACGATTTTTTTTATGAAGCATGGACATGATCATTTATATTCAAATGTAAGGGGGAAATTTTGGCATGGGGGAAAACGGCAATGTGTACACATATTCCAGTTTTTCCGTTGCAATTCAACAGGTATACTTAAATTACTTCTTTTTCTATAAAGTGCAAATAAAGCTTTATGCGCTTGTTCTGTTAATTTCTTACGTGCTGTACAAAAGTTCCCATTGTAATTGAAAAGTATGCCTAAATAGCTATATGAATCAATTATTTCAATAATTTGCCCCTTATAAGAAAATCTATGAGTTTGTCTAACCTTTTACTAAATATGACAACTTTCGTTTTATTTACATTTACTGTCAGTTTCCATGAGTCGCAATATTTTTCAAAACAATCTAGACAAAGAAAGTATGGACTAAACAGTTTGATTGCCCTCTCTACTCTAATTACATTCACAATAGCTTGATTGGATTAATAAACCAAACACGACAGTTTTGTGGTATATGAAGCGTTACTAAATAATTTTCTATTGATGTTAAATAAAGGACAAAAACTAATGATAAATCATCATTAGAATAGTCGGTAGAGTAGAAGTATTTTTTTCTTGACTACTAGCCAGACTGGTCGAGCTAACTCTGAAATGACTGTAAAGCTACCAATGTTGAAAATTGTTTTAAATTATTATGTGCTATGGGAGTCTAAAAAATTTTACCCTGTTTAAATGAATAAAACCAGAGGATATCGAATGCTTCTGGAATCTGACACTCATACTCCCATCTCTAAGTTAAACGAGTATGAGTGTCAGATTCCAGAAGCATTCGATATCCTCTGGTTTTATCCATTTAAACAGGGTAAAAAATTTTTGCGCATGTGTCATATTTTCTTTGTCACATGTCGCTTTAAAATGCATAAAATAGACAATGTATAAAATTTTATAAAATTCCAATTATATTTTCATATATTTTAAGGCATATAAACAGCTAATGGGTTTGAAGGAAAACCCTAGACAGCACTGTTTCCCGCTGAAATTTTGACGTTTTATATATCAAAAATTCTTACATGGATTTTCAAAATTTCTCATTTGCTCATTTCTTTCTATTGGCAAAGTTCTTCAAAACAAAAGGTCAGCATTTGAATTCTAATTACAAAAATTTCTGGCACTCGTACTCCCTTAAATGTAAACTGAGAAAAAATGTTCGTTTTAGGTTTTTCGATTCATTTGGCGGCATTATATGTATTACTGGTGATCTGTTCGTGGTTCAATTCAAATCATATCTCAATACAGGATTTTGAGATGAGATGAGAGAAAATTGTGGGGAAAAGAAAGGTACAAGACCTTAATACCTGTTACCAAATATAGGACAATTTTCCGTATCCCTCTACCACAAGGGGTCGCGTATACGTCTTCATTCTTGAAAAAAAAGCGAAAGGAGGAGATCATTAGAGATAAGTATAGACAATGAGATGGTTGAGGTAGAGTCAGCTAGAATAGTCTCGGTGGGTAGAGTATCATGGGGAGAGTTGTTGTATTGGAGAAGAAAGGACTGAATAATTAAACCAGCTGATATGGTGCTCTCTTAGAGGTCCACGCTATGACCCGTTCTATTTATAATTACGAATTTTATATTTCAATATTGTCTACGTTGCAATCGACAAGACAAAATCTTCTTTTTTTT
>MJUU01009186.1:84224-98257 GCA_002080025.1 Modiolus philippinarum
AACAATTCTAGGTTTTGGTGACCTTTTTAGCTCAACTGACCCAAAGGGTCAGTGTGAGCTATTGCCATCACTTGGCGTCCGTCGTCTGTCGTCCGTCGTCCGTTAACTTTTCAAATTTTCATCTTCTCCTCTGAAACCACTGAAGCAAATTCACCAAACTTTACAGGAATGATATATGGAAGGTCCTTAACAAAGATTGCTCATTTCGTTCCGATCCGATAAAAAAACATGGCCGCCAGCGCGGAACTTAGGTTTAACACTGGACCAAACTTTACAGGAATGATGTACTAAAGGTCCTTAACAAAGACTGCTCATTTCGTGTCGATCTGATAAAAAAAAACATGGCCGCCAGCACGGAACATGGTTTAACATTGGATCATGTGGGAAAATCTCATTGTAATGTTCTCCTTTGAAACCACTGAAGCAAATTCAACCAAACCTTACAGTAATGATGTATGGAAGGTCCTTTACAAAGACTGCTCATTTCGTTCCGATCCGATAAAAAAAACATGGCCCAAACATGGTTTAAAATTAGACCATGTGGGCAAATCTCATTTTAATGTTCTCCTCAAAAACTACTGATGTAAATTCAACCAAACTTTACAGGAATGATGTTTAGAAGGTCCTTTACAAAGTTTGCTCATTTCGTTCCGATCCGATAAAAAACATGGCTGCCAGCGCAGGAACTTCGGTTTAACATTTGACCCTATGGGAAAAATCACATTTTCATCTTCTGCTCTGAAACGGCTGAAACAAATTCAACCAAACTTTACAGGAATGATGTATTAAAGGTCCTTAACAAAGATTGCTCATTTTATCCGATAAAAACATGGCTGCAAGCATGGAACATGGTTTAACATTGGACCCTATGGGAAAATCTCACATTTTCATCGTCTCCTCCGAAACAACAGAAGCAAATTCAACCAAACTTTACAGGAAAGATGTATGGAAGGTCCTTCACAAAGATTGCTCATATTGTTCGGGTCCAATTAAAAACATGGCCGCCAGCGCAGAACATGGTTTAATATTGGACCCTGTGGGAAAATCACATTTTCATCTTCTCCTCTGAAACCATTGACTGCAGCAAATTCAACCAAACTTTACAGGAATGATGCATTTAAGGTCCTTAACAAAGAATGCTCATTTCGTTCCGATCCGATAAAAAACATGGCCGCCGCACGGAACATGGTTTAACATTGGACCCTATGGGAAAATCATATTTTCATCTACTGAAGCTAATTCAACCAATATATACAGGAATGATGTATGGAAGGTCCGTTACAAAGATTGTTCATTTTGTTCCGATCAAATAAAAAACATTGCCGCCAGCACGGGACATCGTCTAACATTGGACCATATGGGAAAATCACATTTTCATGTTCTACTCTAAAACGACTAATGCAAATTCAACCAAACTTTACAGGAATGATGTACTAAAGGTCCTTAACAAAGATTTCTGATTTTGTTTCCATCCATACTTTTTATCATCTTCTGTGAAACTATTCAAGCAAATTTAACTAAACGTATAGAAGGTCCTTTGCAAAAATTACTCATTTCAATAGGATCAGACAAAAAACACGGGTACTAATTAAGAGCATAGCTAAATATTAGACCCCATTGGTAAAAAACATCTGTTTTGGTCATGCATGGAATAGAAGCATTTTGTCAGGTGAGCGATACAGGCACAGTCTCTGAGCCTCTAGTTGGCATATTTAACATTGACCAACCATGTGTATGTTAAGAAGTTTATTTATAAGATGTAAAATAGAAAATTACAACTTATATATAAATATCATGAGTGTACACGTGTTTTGCCACTTCCGTTTCAAACAAAAACAAAAAAAATTACAAAAATTCACCAACAATAAAAAAAAATTACAAAAATTCACCAATTTTGAAAATTTTGCTTTTTTGGCTAATTTTGCGGACTTACTTCTAGCAAACCAGTGGTATTTTTTCCAAAATGAACATGAATCTATTAAATGCAAGCTTTGTACTATATTATTACGATCTAAGAAAAAAGTTTTGACAAATTTTCCAAAATGAAGAAATTTGTGGGCCAAAAAAGGCCCTTACCTGTGTCTGGTCATTTTTAACTTCTATACCATTGCCTCTGATTTCCTATGTCACTACTGAAGGATCAGAGGACCCGAGGATATTCTCCAGCTCAGTAGTCATGAACTTACCATGCGTTGTATAGAAATTTACGATTTTTATCCAAATTCGAACCGTTAATAACACTGAGGCTTCATTCCGTGTATTGCAGTCGGTGGATGTCCTAAGTACTGGATTTGGCCTCTTATATTTAAAAATTTCTGGTAATGAATACTTCTTACCGTATTGTTTGATTCTGGTTACTTTTTGAAAAAACGTATACAGCATAAAACTGTTTATTATGCAACTTTATTTGGTATTTTTGTATTTCGTTGAGAGATTACAAATATGGAAATCATAAAAACAAAAAATATAAGACAACACGAGTGGGTGTTGTATATGCACAAATTTCAAAGAATAAATCTTATTTTTTAGCTATTCTGTACAACTGTAATGAACACATTACCATTTCAATCCCCCAAAAGATTCAATACAGGACATACAGACTTACAGAGGGTCCAACACATTATGATAGGCTAAAGCATAAAAAACTTACAAGGATTAGAAATTCCTTAGAATTCAGCCAGTAATGGATAAATAACAAAAATACCGAAAGTATTCTAAATTTACTTTCTGCATATGGCCATTTCGACAACTTAATGTCTCATCAGTGCAGATAAAATCAAAACGTTGGAAATCCAGAAATCGAAAAGTGTACAAAGGCTGATGGAGAACAAATAATCAAAAAGGATCAAAATAGAACGTCAAATAATAAAAATAAATGGATAAATGAAAGTTAAAATACATATCAATACTCCTTAAAATGTGTTTTCTACCAATATTGTCATCTTATTGATCCTGTTTCCTTAAGTATCGAGTGGGGGGCCATGCATACAATGATTTTGTTAAACAGGTAAAGAATATATGTGAACAAGTTCGTCCAATGTGTTAACTGGTGGCGATATTAGAGTGTAACCACAGTTGGTTTGAATTGGCTTTGTGTCGGCGAAATTCTTGGATGTGATGTCGACTTGCTAAACACGATTTTTCAACATGAGACATCCAAATACAATCGAGACCAATTTGGTCACAATCATAATCAAATGAAGTATCCAAACACGCATTGAACGGTATTAGGGTAATTGGTTTATGTTTGGCGATGGAATAAATGAAATTAATAAAGATACAGTTTTCTAGTCAGTTGGAAACGAATAAATGCATTTTGAGAGCTTCTAAAAAGTTTGAAGAGATACAGCTCATAGTCACAACTCTAAGCATTAAACCCTCTCTAAAACTTTAGTAGGGCGATAATTTTGTGAACTGCATGTAGAACAAAAAGCAGAATCAGCGGTTATATTAAGATCCTAATCACCCCTTCAACTGGAAACTATTAGTCTCCTCTCAAAAATCCTCAATCGGGAAAAGAATAACCATCTGCTTGAAAATTCTTTAGCTCATCATAAGACCAAGGACCCTTTATTTCGGCACAATCATGTCTTAACTCCCTCAATAGTGACACGGTTTCACAGCCATCCCCCCAAAATTTGGTTTTTATAGATATGTACCAAAAAAGGAAATCAACCCCCCTCCCAGTTCTTTTTCTCTTGGTTAATTGTTTTGTTATGATTTTAGAATATAGATATATTAGTTTTTTATTGCTTAATTATGCCCTTAAGGGTTCAAGCATTACAAAAAAAACATACATGATAAAAATATATACAACATATAATTTTACAATATACAGAAAATTATAACGATAACTCTCTGACCGGTGTGGACCCTATATCAGTTCCACAGATTGTTTTAAAAAGGTACAAACTACCGGTAAAAGGGTTGAATTAGGGTTTAAAATGAAGTTAATTATAGAGATATACAGGAAATATTAATATATGTGTCATACACAGCATCAAGTATGTGAATTGTTGAATGAGGAAATAATAAATTGTTACTATGGCAACAACTTCCATCCGCTACGATTAGCTGCAAAATTATCAAAAATCGTAACATCTTCACCACTCTATAACTTACAACTTCCTGTTCAAAACAATTTACATTTATCTTATAATGCAGAGTTGTGCCTCAGTAACTGGACTTATCCTTCTGGTCATTACAGATCTGGGGACAATCATTAGCTATGCTACACCCTTCTGGGTCCTGTATGGATCCAATAAAGATAGGGGACTCTGGGCAGTGTGTGAAGGAACTAATTGTGAATGGATTTATAATTATCAACAAAATAAACATGACTTTTCTAGAGAAGGTAAATATGTGTTGATCTAATTGTCTTATCTTGGATATATCTACCAGTCTATCTATCTGTTGTCAGGTTGATGAATCAAACAGAACATAATATCTTTTTCCCGTATACTTAGTATACTGCTAACATGGCTATTATGCAACATATTACATTATCTACACACCTTCCCTGTTTTGTCGAGATCTTGAGAGGTTAAGAAAGAAAACAAAAGAAAATAAAAATGAAATCGTTGCTTGCATTTGATTGGGGGAGGGGGCTTGGAAGAAATTTCGAACAAAATGTCCGGCAGAATCAGAAAGGGGAGTTGTCAGGACAGGAGAAAGTTGAAAAAAATAACCAGGATAACATATGAAAATATCCAAGATAAATTTTTTTTCCAAGCCACCCCCCCAAATAATAATCAAATTGGTTGCACCTCTAGAGGGCACTAATCTTGCACGATTTGACGGAATGGACTGTAAGCTATATTACCATCGAATCGGCGATTGTCACCCTCAGATAATCAAAAAAATGTGTTGTTATCGCTTATTTCCGGGTGAAATGTTAACAATTTCACAATTTATCCGGACCATATTGAAGTCAACAATAACAATTTTGGCATTTATCGCACAATCATTCGTAAAGCATCTTTGTTCGTTTCTTCATTAGATTTCCCGGTTCCCGATTCCTTTGTGACTAAAAAAAGATGAAACCCCTTTTTATGACATAGAATAAGATTTTATGCAAAAAAACCTTCGGCACTTGTTAAGAATCTGACCTGGTGTTTTGACCCTTTCATCTCTTTAGTACACCCCCTAAATCTTAATCTAGACATGCTACTTAGGCCTAAGAAAATAAATTGTGTGTTTGGGGGTAACATGGTTTTCAAAGTTAGGTAGGAAAAGTAGGAAAACTTTTTTTTTAATATTTTTTTTTTACATTGCAGTAATGGAGGAACATTTCTGACTTTAACAGTGCTTGTTGTAAAATAGGCAAAAAAAGTTAGGGTAGGCATAAAATTTTAGGTAGGGTCAGGTTATCCTAAACTCACAACTTTTTTTCTATTCTAGGCCTCAGAAGGAATAGTTATGTAAATTCCCTCAATGGCCGCAAGCATTACTGAACCAGAATAATCCAAAGTATATACCGGCGTTTTACATTTCCGCAAATTGTCATTACGTTTCCGAAAAAAAATATATTACGTTTCCGCAAAAAATAGTTTACTTTTCCGCAAAAAATATACGTTACTTTTCCAGAAAAAAAATTCGTTTCCGCAAAAGAAAATATCTCACCTATGTAAAATATTTTACGACTTTATATCCACGAAAAAAATATATTACGTTTCCGCAAAAAATAGTTTACTTTTCCGCAAAAAAATATATGTTACTTTTCCATAAAAAAAATTCGTTTCCGCAAAAGAAAATATCTCACCTATGTAAAATATTTTACGACTTTATATCCACGATTTTCAGTTTATAATTAAAAAAATAATAATAATGACGATCGCTACATGATCAAATAAATTTTGAACGTTCATCTTTTTTTCTTTTTTTTAACTTGCGACATTCGCAGTATTTTTGTACAAAAGTATCACATACAATATTAAAAAGAAACACGTGCTATCATAGCCAACAAGTATTTTGTAAAACTTTTGTCAGAAGTTTATTTTTGTGGGTTAAAAGAACATATCTGACCAGTATGTTCATCTCATACTTGTATTTCAAATTTCAAATTCTAGGGTAAACACGTTCAAAATCTTAACTGAATTTTTCAGTGAAGTCTTTTTAAAGCTAATCCCAATAGTCAGAACCAAATAGTGCGGATCCACCCAGTACATTCATGCACAAAGCTGACGATCATATTTTTTTTTTGTCAATTTTATTTAATCATTATAAATCATATTGAAATTTTAATTAAAGCTACCTGATTAACCAGGTAAATTTTCGGAAACGTAATGCATAAAATTTGCGGAAACGTAAACTTTTAATTTGCGGAAACGTAATAATTAACATTTGAAAAATTTGCGGAAAAGTAATGATTTGAAAAAAAATTCGTGCAGAATTTATGCAAAATTGATAATAATTGATGGAAAAGTCGTCTGGAACCCTCTTTTTCTGAAACCCTTTTTAAGGCATATATAGTACGTGACGATAGTTTGTGTTGGGATGAGTGAACTTTGACATATTGGTCCACTAGTCCATATGACAACTTTATATATTAATAAAACGGAACTATGTATAGATCAACAAAATACCGAAGTTAACTGATACCGAAGTTACTGTAAATTTATTTTTCTGCAAATGCACATTTCGAAAACTTATGTCTCCTCAGTTGCAGATCAAATCTATATTTGGAAATCCCTGAACCGAAATGTGTGTAAAGCTGATAGAGAGCAAATTACTAATATGATCTAAATAAGAAAGCCAAGATCAGCTTTGGTCAGAGCCATGGAAGAGGGAGATAACAAAATTTTCTTGAATTATTCTATTCAAATTCAAATTCAAAAGTTTATTGTCATTAAACTTGGCATATCAAACAAACAAATACAATATATATACAAGCAAATATTTAAGAGTCCCCTGTCCTCAGTACTAGTGACTTTTTGATAAAGGAACCTAGTCTATTTACTTGGGATGGTGTAGATGTGTTCAAGATATAAAGAATTTTGTCTGTCGTTGACAAACTACTAAATTCATCCTTTTCCTCTGTTAAATTGTCTAAAAATATAGATCTAATATTATAATTATGTTTACAATCGAGTAAAAAATGTTTTTCGTCTTCCAACAAATTACAAAAATTGCAAAGTCTCTGGTCTCTTGGTATTTTAAGGTGTCGTCCTTTTTCAATCAAAAGATTATGGTCACTTATTCTCAATTTTGGGATTAAACGTCTATATTCAGAATTCATAGAGGTAAGATATAATTTTTGGGGGGTTTCGTTAGGTTTTAGTTGTTTATATAATAAAAGCTTGCTTGATTCATCAATAGAAGACATTTTATTATTAGTTAATTTTTCATAAAATGGGTTAATTGAATGTTTTATATATTATCTATTTAAATTTATTTTATTGTTATTATTGCAATGTAATATATCTATGTCAATGTCTGATTCTCTGATTGTGTCCATTGCATAAGTATACCAAGTATAAATACCATTTGATAAGTATAAAAGATTCTTCAAGGAGAGGATTTAATTTCTGTTCATGTCATGCATGTCGATCAACTTCTTTCAATCCAATAAAAACAACTATAATAAAACAACAATTACAATAATTATTCATCATAATAATCAAAGTTCAGAAACATATATATTGCAAAATAATCATACATCTTTCATTGAATACAATATTTATGTCTTATAATTGAAATTAAAAGATTATTATATTGTCAGCAATAAAGTGGTATGAAAATGTATTGTTATACCTTTTTTGGAAAGGTGGGTGCAGTAAAAAATTTTTTGTTGTTGCAGAATTATAATTATTTATAAATAAGAATTGTCAATGTAACAAAACAAATATACTTAGAGCCATCCCTTTTCTCTTGAACCAAATTGGAAGCTAAAATAGTCATGAGTTTGTTCCCTTACCTTCTTACACTGTTTATTACGAAGATTTTCTCATGTCATTTCTATATATCTTTTCTGTGGACTCTATAATATAAAATTTATAATAGCATATGCCATATCCAATGGAAGCCGGGTGTGGCCATTTTCGCGTTTTTCGTGTTTTCGTGCTTTCTTTCAACAACGCGAATACGAAAAAAAAAACGAAAAGTCGAAAGGTCAAAACATGAATAAAACGCGAGGTGCCTAGCTAAAACGCGAAAAGGCGAAATCTTTAGGCGTTTTCGTCTTAATGTTTTCGCGTTTTCTTGTCAGGGATTTCGCGTTTTCGTTCTCCGGCGCGTTTTGGCCCTTCTCCTTTTCGTCTTTTCGTGTTTTTGCGTTTTCGCTTTATTGTTCTCGTGTTTTTGCCTTTTCGTGTTGTAGAATGGTAGCACGAAAACACGAAAACACGAAAATGGCCACATTCGGCTACTATAATTCCTGGTAATTTTACCTCGGCCGGGAACAGAATGCAATTCTACCACAGCCGGTTGGGTGAAACTTGTTAGTCTTGAATACCATGGGGGTCGAAGAAAGATTTTGATCAGGATTTTTATGAATAGAATGCATACATAAACCTTATTTTTTGCATTCCGGTTTTGTTTAAAACGATATTTACTAATCTAAGAGTACAAATTACAAAATACCGAAATTACTATGAATTTAGTTTCTTCATAAGCGCATTTCGACAACTTCTGTCTCTTCTGTGCACATCAAATCAAAATATTTGAAAATTCATAATCCGAAGTGTGTGTAAAAGCTGATAGAGAATAAATCACCAACATGATCTATATAGAAAAGCCGAATTCAGCTAAGGATGTACAAATGTACCTTAGCCAGATACAAAATAAAAATCCTCAGGCAGTTTCATATCAGTTGATGGCTCTGATTACCACGGGAGGTTTAACAGTTTCTGTAGATATACCATTGTAAAATGTATGCATACTATTAAATGGCGATGTCTGTACGAGGACTGATGTTTGTGCTACTGATACAGTATTTGATGCTATTGGTGACTGCCCGCAGGCATTACTAACATTGTTTTAGGGCAGTTTACCATACAAGGACTTATGTTTGGGCTACTGATAGAGTATAAGATGTCCTTGATGACTGCCCACAGGCATTACTAACTTTATGTTTTAAGGTGGTTTACCGTGCAAGGACTTATGTTTGAGCTACTGATACGCAGTATAAGATGTCCTTGATGACTGCCCGCAGGCATTACTAACTTTGTTTTAGGGCGGTTTACCGTACAAGGACTTATGTTTGGGCTACTGATACAGTATAAGATGTCCTTGCTTACTGCCCGCAGGCATTACTAGCTTTGTTTTAGGGCAGTTTACCATACAAGGACTTATGTTTGGGCTACTGATACAGTATAAGATGTCCTTGATGACTGCCCGCAGGCATTACTAGCTTTGTTTTAGGGCAGTTTACCATACAAGGACTTATGTTTGGGCTACTGATACAGTATAAGATGTCCTTGCTTACTGCCCGCAGGCATTACTAACTTTATGTTTTAGGGCAGTTTACCGTACAAGGCCTGATATTTGATGTTATTGCTGACTGCCCACAGGCATTACTAACTTTATGTTTTAGGGCAGTTTACCGCTGACTGCCCACAGGCATTACTAACTTTATGTTTTAGGGCAGTTTACCGTACAAGGCCTGATATTTGATGTTATTGCTGACTGCCAACAGGCATTACTAACTTTATGTTTTAGGGCAGTTTACCGTACAAGGCCTGATATTTGATGTTATTGCTGACTGCCCACAGGCATTACTAACTTTATGTTTTAGGACAGTTTACCGTACAAGGCCTGATATTTGATGTTATTGCTGACTGCCAACAGGCATTACTAACTGTATGTTACAGGAAGATTAGATTTCTGTGATACTGACAATGTTGTTGTCCATGTTGATTGCTCCAAAACGAATAACTTTTGAGTTTCATTGTGATTTATTACAGTTGAGAGGCTGATACCTGTGTTTGTTGTCCATGATGATTACTTATTGATACAACGTACTTTATATTTAAGATTTGGTCACTTGCAGCACAGATTGTGGTTATGGGTGTACTTGTGTTCCTTTTTATTACTCGNTCAATTTTATTTAATCATTATAAATCATATTGAAATTTTAATTAAAGCTACCTGATTAACCAGGTAAATTTTCGGAAACGTAATGCATAAAATTTGCGGAAACGTAAACTTTTAATTTGCGGAAACGTTGTTGTTGTTGTAATATTTTATTGCCAAAAAGTGACAAAAGGATTGGACAACAAGTTGTCACAACTTATTTAAAGTCCTCTCCTTACATAGATATATTGTACATATAACAGCAAGGCACATTATATAAATATTGTTACAATATATAAAGAGAAACAACAAAACACAAGCAAAAAGGGTGATACTTCTTATTAATTTACAGTACTATACCATTTAATTAAAACCGCTTAGTTTGACGAATATATGTGCGAACGTACTTGAAAATTTTTGAGTTTAAATTATCATTGTAGTCGTCGTTTCCGAACAGTAATGTTTCTATATTGAAGTCATTTGGATTTAAACTGCCAACCAATAATATTCTTTCGTTTTGGTAGAGAGGACATTCGGATACGTAATAATTAACATTTGAAAAATTTGCGGAAAAGTAATGCCGTATATACATTTGAAAAAAAAAATCGTGCAGAATTTATGCAAAATTGATAATAATTGATGGAAAGGTCGTCTGGAACCCTCTTTTTCTGAAACCCTTTTTAAGGCATATATAGTACGTGACGATAGTTTGTGTTGGGATGAGTGAACTTTGGCATATTGGTCCACAAGTCCATATGACAACTTTATATATTAATAAAACGGAACTATGTATAGATCAACAAAATACCGAAGTTACTGTAAATATATTTTTCTGCAAATGCACATTTCGAAAACTTATGTCTCCTCAGTGCAGATCAAATCTATATTTGGAAATCCCTGAACCGAAATGTGTGTACAAAAGAAATGGAACTCTTCATTAAACGAAACAAAAAAGGTCTACTTAGATTTGTTTTCCGTAGTTACAATTTCCAAAAAGTTGTTTGTAATTAGAAAATTTAATGATTTTTTAAATCGTGTATTTCATTAAGGTAAAGAAATAATGTAAATGTTTGCCGTTTGGTTGTAAAGTTTGTAATTAGTGCGTAAATTGCGGTTTAAGTGGACTGAAGTGGGTGTCTATCAATTTGGATGAATCAAATATACATCTCCGGATTTTCTCCAAAATTGGCATACTAATTCATAAAGAATTGATCAATACGTGTGCAAAATTTCATTTCCGCCCTTCCACGCAAATTCCCAGAATAAAACCCCAAAGTTCGTGGAGTCTGCTACAATACTGGCTCTATTTTTAGAAATGAAATCGAATTGACCCATATACGTCATGATTACAACTTAGGGGCAGAGGCCCATTCAGGTAATCGTAATTTGATTTTTTGTCTATAGTTTGTTTTATTGGTATAAAACTTTAAATGGAACAGTAAACATTCGACTACCGTTCCAAATAAATATTTAGATACAGAAATCTCGAAACATTCCCATTAATTTCGTATTATTTTATCATAATGGGGTACATTGATCCCTGTCAGTGCCTCGGCAGTGTTTATAAATAACATTTAGCGCCAAATAATGAACACAATGGAAGATACCACCCTCACTTATACCTTGGTTAGGGGATATCATTTTGGATCTTTGAAATATACATCTTTGAAATCAATTATTTCACATTTCCCCTTCAAGATTAATCCTTTGGCTATCTTTTAATACAGAAATTGTGTCCGCCCCGGTAATGTTTTGCCTTTTAATAATATTTTAAAATTTGTCGCCAGGTTAATTTTAGTGTGGTCGCAGTGAAGACATTTGACATCAACTATAAACAATTGAACGTGCAATAGCAGACAAATTGTTAACTTTTATTTTGTAAATAATTTTGTTTTACTAAATGCATCGTTCCTTTGTGATTTATATACCCGAACAAGCTTAATATCCAGCCGTTACTATGCACCATCAACAGACGGCGTGTTTCTAAAATATGGCTGATTAAGTAGACGCCCACCTGTTTAGAAGGGAGATAATTTCACACAATGACTTTTCGGATTGTGATAGAGAGCAAATTACCAATATGATCTAAATAAGAAAGCCAAGATCAGCTTAGGTCAGAACCATGGAAGAGGGAGATAACAAAGTTTTCTTGAATTATTCAATTCAAATTCAAATTCAAAAGTTTATTGTCATTGAACTTACATAGTTTATGGCATATCAAACAAACAAATACAATATATATACAAGCAAATATTTAAGAGTCCCCTGTCCTCAGTACTAGTGACTTTTTGATAAAAACAGTCAATTGCACTGAGGACAGAGGTTAGTTGATTAGATTTGTTTAATATGTATTTGTGTACTTTATTAGTTTTGTAGCCATTAGCCCATAACTGGGCATAAAGTTGCTAATGAATTGAATTGAATTGAATTGATAAAGGAACCTAGTCTATTTACTTGGGATGGTGTAGATGGGTTCAAGATATAAAGAATTTTGTCTGTCGTTGACAAACTACTAAATTCATCATTTTCCTCTGTTAAATTGTCTAAAAATATAGATCTAATATTATAATTATGTTTACAATCGACTAAAAAATGTTTTTCGTCTTCCAACAAATTACAAAAATTGCAAAGTCTCTGGTCTCTTGGTATTTTAAGGTGTCGTCCTTTTTCAATCAAAAGATTATGGTCACTTATTCTCAATTTTTGTGATTAAACGTCTATATTCAGAATTCATAGAGGTAAGATATAATTTTTGGGGGGTTTCGTTAGGTTTTAGTTGTTTATATAATAAAAGCTTGCCTGATTCATCAATAGAAGACGTTTTATTATTAATTAATTTTTCATAAAATGAGTTAATTGAATGTTTTATATATTTTCTATTTAAATTTATTTTATTGTCATTATTTAAATGTAATATATCTATGTCAATGTCTGTTCTCTGATTATGTCCTTTGCATAAGTATACCAAGTATAAATACCACTGGAATCAAGATTTTTGAACTATAACCTCATAGTCTTATCTTTTTACATAGGCTATAATGGGACTATCAAATAATAAGTCTCGGCTGATATTTACATCGTGTTTATTGAAGAGCAATACCATCTTTCAGTAGGTAAAGTACTTTTTCTGAGCATGTGATTCCACCTATTTAGCTTATTTGTCGATTTCTATATTTGATTAAATCGGTGTTAGTTTCCAACAGTGGAATGTTATTAAGGGGTACATCAATATATGTTTTCTCTCAATGTTCACTGTGTTACAAATTACAATAACAGTATAACAACTAACAAAATCCCGAAGTTACTGTGAATTTAATTGCATATGCTTATTTCTCTAATTTTTATCCAGTTTTCACATTCCCTGAACGGTGGAGAAACCTTTTTTTTCCTCTCTAGAGAGGAGAACACGTTTCGTGACATTTCCCGCCAAATTTATTCGGAATACAATCCTCGGTGTTTTTCGTCCAGTCATTAGAGAAACAGTTTCCACAACTTAAACACGTTGATTATGAAATTTCTCACATCTCGTTAAATAAATTTTCAAATTTTTAAAAGCTCGGCAAGCCTCGCTTCCAAACATTTTCAAAATTTATTTAACTCGATGTGAGAAATTTCATAATCAACTAGTTCTCGTTATGGAAACTATATTTCTACAACTTATGTCTCTTGAGTGGAGATCATATCAAAACATTTGGAAATTCATGCCGTGAACCAAAATATGTAAAAGTTGCTAGAGAACAAATTACCAATAGGATCCAAAATCAACTAAGGACAGAGCTATGCAAGAGGGAGATAGAGTCATTTGGTTTTAACCAATTTTTCCTAAATTTAGATATAAGTTTTCAAATAAAATCGGTTTTCGACCCAGCACCGAATTACTAGCTACTGGAATAATGATATATCTAATCATTGCACTGTTGATTCAATCGTAGTATTTTTAGGCTTTCTTTGCATACCCAGTCCCTACAGGGACTCATTCTGAGTAAATATGGCATTTCAAAATCTTTTAATTTAAAAAAAAA
>MJUU01009186.1:98410-113614 GCA_002080025.1 Modiolus philippinarum
AAATAAAGATATAACGAATGAATTCCGGGAATTTATACTTTCAGAAAATGTCCAGTAGATATTAATGAAAAGATGGAATCATTGATGTTTTGTATATTGTCTAAAACATGAACATCCCATCACTTTTATTGGAGACATCGCCGTGAAAAATAGTAAACTTGGATNAGAATGCAATTCTACCACAGCCGGTTTAGTGAAACTTGTTAGTCTTGAATACCATGGGGGTCGAAGAAAGATTTTGATCAGGATTTTTATGAATAGAATACATACATAAACCTTATTTTTTGCATTCCGGTTTTGTTTAAAACGATATTTACAAATCTAAGAGTACAAATTACAAAATACCGAAATTACTATGAATTTAGTTTCTTCATAAGCGCATTTCGACAACTTCTGTCTCTTCTGTGCACATCAAATCAAAATATTTGAAAATTCATAATCTGAAGTGTGTGTAAAAGCTGATAGAGAATAAGCCGAATTTTAGCTAAGGATGTACAAATGGACCTTAGCCAGATACAAAATAAAAATCCTCAGGCAGTTTCATATCAGTTGATGGCTCTGATTACCACGGGAGGTTTAACAGTATAGATATACCATTGTAAAATGAATGTTTTAGCAGTGATGGCGATGTCTGTACGAGGACTGGTGTTTGTGCTACTGATACAGTATTTGATGCTATTGGTGACTGCCCGCAGGCATTACTAACTTTATGTTTTAGGGCGGTTTACCGTACAAGGCCTGATATTTGATGTTTTTGCTGACTGCCCACAGGCATTACTAACTGTATGTTACAGGAAGATTAGATTTCAGTGATACTGACAATGTTGTTGTCCATGTTGATTGCTCCAAAACGAATAACATTTGAGTTTCATTGTGATTTATTGCAGTTCAGAGGCTGATACCTGTGTTTGTTGTCCATGATGATTACTTATTGATACAACGTACTTTATATTTAAGATTTGGTCACTTGCAGCACAGATTGTGGTTATGGGTGTACTTGTGTTCCTTTTTATTACTCGCTGACAAAACTAACATCATATTTAAGGTCAAGTCGAAGTAAATGACTGAAACCATGAATTTTTGAAATTTTTTGATATTATGTTTCTATTGTTAAGTAGATTCGAAATACCAAAAATAAAATCGGGATAACCGATTTCGTTTTTTCACAATTCGTATTCAAAGTAAGGTACCGACTTCAAAGAAATAAACATACAATATATAGGGAAAATGCCAATTTTACGCTAATATTTGCACTAAAATGACTGGGAAATTTCCTCCTAACCATGATTTTTTTTAAATTGATATGTTAATGGTTAGATTCAGAACTTTCAGTAAAGATTTTTTTTTAAATGGGGGTAACCGGGTTCGTTTCACTGCTGTAGAAACAAGTTGGAAAATAAGTAATTTTCGACGACGTCGTGTATGACGTTCGATGCTATGAGATTGAAACATTGTCCAAAAAGACGTTAAATTGAGCGTATAGATGTATGCGATTGGTAATTATGGAACAAACAAAAGCAATCTACATGGACAACAACACTGTTACGGCTTCTTTTGCTTGCTGACAAAAGTATAATTTACACTGATTCAATTTATTGCAGCACTTGCCGTTGAAGGAGTTATGTCTATTGTTTTTGTCTTTGCTGAGTGTTCGCTCTCTGACATAATTTACTTTATATTTTAGGCTAGTTTATACAAGTACTAGTACAGGTACTAATGTCTGTAGAAATGGGACACCCCGTTTACTGTCTCAGCTAATTGCTCTCTGACATAATTTACTCTATATTTCAGGATGGTTCATTACAGTACAGGGTCTTATGTCTGTGGGACTGGGGGACTCTTGTTTATTTTTCTACTGATTACTCACTGACATAATTAACTCTATATTTCAGGATAGTTCATTGCAGTACAGGGTCTAATGTCTATGGGACTGGGGGACTCTTGTTTATTTCTCTACTGATTACTCGCTGACATAATTTACTCTGTATTTCAGGATGGTTCATTGCAGTACAAGGTCTGATGTCTGTGGGGCTGGCACTGTGTTTGCTGTCTCTGCTGATTGCTACAATATCTCTTTGTTGTCAAAAACAGAGCTGTTCCCCAACTGGAACCATTTCTGGATTGTTGTTGACAACATGTATGTATATATTTACTTTAACATGTATTATTTGTGTAGCATGGCAAGATATGATGAAAACAAACAGTTTACTATCTATTATTATTATTATTTATTATCTAGTCCCCGTTCTAGTTAAATTAGTTTATTGCATACTTAGCGAAGATATGTTCTGTTTTGCATATGTAATATAGCCGGAGTTAACAGTCCATATCATATACCCAGTCTGATATTGGCCATATCAGACCGCCTCGTTCTGAAATATCCATATCAGCTCGGGTGTGACGATTACTCCTAATTGGAAGTAATAAACAGATTAAGACATGGCCTTTTCCATATCAGCACGGTTATCATCCCTCGACCCATATCAGCCCTCGGCTTCTCAGTTCGGTAATAAAACTCTTGATCTACTGGAAAATGTCTGTTCTCAATAAAGAGAAGCATTGTAACAATCTGTCAAATCATAGATCGCAACAGAGATGGAACATAACTTAGGTTCATAAGTTATTGGGACTTTAATTTGCTCTCTTAACTTTCGCTGTACAAAATACAGGACGACATACGCCGAATGAGTTGTGAAATGTAGAAGCTGGGAATATTAATGCTTGTGGAATGGTTTTCCTTTGAAGTCAAATAAGGAAAGGGGAGGGGCTTAAATGAATGTCACAAATGTATAATAACTGACTCTCCATTTATTTTACGCCTCTGTATCTCCAGTTATTGTACACCTTTGGAGGTCAGAATATATCTTTAAAGGAAATAATTGCCGAAAACAAAATATTTTTATTAAACTAAAAAAAAAAAATAAACATCTCATTTTGTGGAAACATGTAAAAAAAATTGTCCCAGCTAAAAACGAAATAAGAAAAAAGGCGGTCCGGGTTTCATTCGTTTACATCTAATTTGGTTTGAAATGGATCAGCTTGCTTAGTTTACAACCAAGTCCCTTGTTGTTTAAGAAACTCCTTATCGGATATGCCCTTGTTTTTGAATTGCAGCAATTACCCACATATAATGAGAAACATGGATCTCGGCAGATATTAAGCATATTTAGGGCCGCCCTGCCTTCGAATCAGTAATCCATACTGAATGTATTCATCTAGTGCATGGACATGTGGTAATGTGGCACTACTCTTTTTATTGAAGACGTTGACTGTTCAGTTGATATATCCTTTTGTGCTGAATTTTTTCCATTCCCCCTAAACGGCACGGAACTGAACTTTCTGTCATCCACGTTCAATGTATAATCAATGTTTTTTCCCTTGTCTTTTCCATTGTTTCAAATGTACCAACAATACCCATATAATGGTTTACTATTAACATATTAATGTCTTTCAACAGATAATGTTCGATTTTTATATTTTCGGCAATCGGTTTGCTAAATCAACAATCGAAGAGGAGTCTTTCAATTACACGAAGGCATTTTAAAATCTACCTTTTTCAGTGTTCGAAAGCTCTAAAAAATTCAACGTCTGTCCTTGTGTGATTCGGTGTATGAAACTACTGCAAGTTAGAATAACGTTACATCCGACGTTCTGGGAATTTTCCAAAACACCTTTTGCTTACTGCTTTTTCATTTGGCCATTCCACAAATCATTTACAGAACAAGTGATTATCTGCATCAGGTTTACAAAGAAGGGACGTAGAAATCATCTCGTCCTAACGGACTCGATAATTTCCACGCCCCTTCATTGTAAGTCTGATACAGACACACACTTGTTCTGTAAATATAAAAAAGACACGGGATTTCACTATGAGAGAGTCGAAATCATCACGCTTTTTCAATTCACTTCTTACAGTAACTTCGGTATTTAGTTATTTGTTACCACTTGGTCGATGTCACTGCTGGTGGACTGTTAGTCCCCGAGGGTATTCACCAGCCCAGTAGTCAGTACTTCGATGCTGACCCGAAAGCCGATTATATTTGGAACCTTACAATATCTAAATTTTTGTAAATTTTGTTGAAAACTAAGGAGTATCTCCCTCATGCAAAGCTCTGACCTTAGCTGATTTTGGATTCACATTTAGATTATATTGGTTATTTGTTCTCTATCAGGTTTTACACATCTTTGAGTTTATGGTCTTTATGTTTAGATTTTATCTGCACTGAAGAGACATAAGTTGTCGAAATGCGCATATGCAGAAATTAAATTCACAGTAACTTCGTTATTTAGTTATTCTTAACCTTTTCATTTCTTTTTTTTCTTTCGATGGCAATGGTCGCCATTTTGAAAAGTGATTACAAGTAACTAATTCTACTGAATCACCTATCTATACTGGCTTATTTTACGTCTTTTTAGCTCACCTGACCAAAAAGGCAAGTGACCAAAACTCGTTTTGTTCAATTCCGACCACAAATGTGTCCAGCACCGAGGAACTTAGTTTAGCATTGGTCACTATGGGAAAATATCATCTGCTCTGAAAGTATTGGCCCAAACTATAACTAAATGGTGTATGCAAGTTCTTGTACACAAATTTCTTTCGGTTATATAAACAAAAATGGTTACTATAGATGGGCTAGTTAATAATGTTTAATCCTATGTTTCAAAGTATATTGTCGTATGCTCTAAAACTACAGAAGCGTCCAAATTTTACAGGAATTGTGTATAGAAGGTGCTTTACAAAAAATGTCCATTTCATTTTGGTCGAATATCAAAAAAAAAAAAAAAAAATACGACCACAACTTAGTTTTACATTAAACCCTATATTTTGATCATATCCTCTGAAACCACGAAAGCAAATAAACCAGCGAGAAGAATGATGTATTTGAGGTTCTCCATAGAATTGCTCATTATGTTTAGAATCGACAACAAACGTATTCACCAGCTTTTGCAATGGACCTTTAGGGGGAATATTTTGATCATCATCTACGAAAGAACTGAAGCAATTTGGCCAAACAGAAATGGGATGACCCAATGTATCTAGATGATGTGTGCAAGGTTTTGGAAAAAGATTGTTCATTTCGTTTACATCAACTAACAGCACATATTATGGTCTAACATGTGACCCTTTTCAAATAACATATTTTGTTGACCATCTCCACTGGAACCACTGACACAAATTGAAACAAATTATACAGGAATGACGCATGGTGATTGTTAAACAAGGATTAGTGCCGCCAACGCGGAATATGTGTTTTAAATTGAATCGTATTGGGGAACCTGTTATTATCCTCTGTTCTGAAGCTAGTAGAGCAATTGGAACCATACTTTCACAAGATTAATTATGTCTAGTCCTCAATAACAAAAAGTTACTGTGAATTTAATTTCTGCATATGGCCATTTCGACAGCTTATGTATCTTCAGTGCAGATAAAATCAAAACGATTGGAAATCCAGAAATCGAAATATGTACAAAACCTTAAAGAGAACAAATAACCAAAAGGATCCAAATTAAAAGCCGATATCAGCGGAGAGCAGAGCCTAAATGTAGAACATTTGCTCTGAAACTAAAGAAACATAAATTGTACTGGAATGATCTATGACAGATTCTAATAGAGGATTTCTCATTTCGTTTCGAACTGAAAACATGGCTAGCAGTATTACATAGTTTCACACTGCACTGTTCGTGAAAAAAAATGACCACCTCCTCTGAAAATAATGAAATAGTGTAGGCGAGTTCATGGGTAAGAAAGCGAAAAATGAGGAGCAAACGGAGAAACGGAGCAAAAACAATACACATCGTATTTGAGGGTGACTTAATAGTATAAGAAAGTCATAAGTGATTGGGTGTAAGCTTCAAAAATCCAAACTTTTCTTGTTATATTTCTAAGGGATAAGAGAAATTTTGTGCATGCTAGACAACCTGACTACTGTCTTCAAGGTTAACATCAAATTCTGAGAACTATAAATAAGATTTCCGTTTTTTTTTTCCTTTCCATGACAACGAATAATATGTTGGAATATTTGGCTGGAAAATACATTGCACGCATCTTTATTGCAACAATCCTATAAAATGTCAACCAATATGGAAAACTAAGTTTTTCTGCCCTTTTCCTGTCTCCGTGGAAGTGACGTACACTGTCAAATGTCTAAACAAGTTTTTTTATACAAACAAATCTTTTTTTGAAATTTCACCATTAGCTCGTCATAGTCCCTATGAATAATAAAATTCTAAGAAACAAAGCAAAAGCGGCAATCTTAACAAACCTCCCTCGGCATACCTGTAATTCCAATAATCAGACTAGAGGCTCAGAAGGCTGAGCCTGTATCGCTCACCTGGCTTTCTGGTTTCGGTAGATTTTGATATCGGAGGAACTATAGTTTGCAGCTATCTAAGTGAAAGACATTCCATATATCATTGCTGTAAAGTTTTGTTTAATCCTCTCAAGTCGTTTCAAAAAAAGATAGTCAAAATGTGTATTTTCCCATATAGTAGGGTGCCCAAGAGACGATTTTTCCCATTTTGAGTTAACGGAATAACACACACCTGTATTATACATGTTTGGAAAGAGGATACCATGGTGCATCGAAATGACAATGTCGCAGAAATTGGCTGTGGTCGCATTTTATTTTAGATGGGGTCAAAGGTCAGCTCCTAAAATTTTGTAAATTTTGACGCATTTTAAAGCGAGCTCCATTTCACAGATAAAACTGCAACGAAATTTGGATATTCTTGTAAATTTTATTGCAGTAGTTCTGTAGTTTTACTTTTTATAATGATTTCAAAAAGTTTAAAAGTTGGCATTTTGTTTTAAAGGTCCGTCATTCTAAATATTTGCACCTCAGTGATATGAGGTCTTTTCGGATGTACAGAACTGCGCATTTCTGACTTTTGTAGGGTTATTTTTTAAAGGAAAGCTTGATTTAATTTTAAAAGTAACCGCTAAAAAATAAACTAAGTTTAGGCGAAATAAATCGTACTTTTGTTATTGGTATAAATAAGTCAATTTCCCCCAAAAAACACACTGACGTAAAACTTAGCAAGACCGTTCCAATTGAAACAAGGCCCTATTATATTATGTGAAACGATATGGAAAATTGATTTTTAACGTGAAAACAAATACATGCATGTGCTCGGAAAATCAAAACACAAGCAACGTAAAATTGTCACTAGATTCCCGCTATTTAACTCGACTTGGGCCTGTGGAGACATTTTTACAAGAAATGATCAGAATCTCTCGTTGTACAGTCAAAAGGACATAACCAATTGGCATGGTCTTCATATCGACTAAAATTTGAAAGTTTTATGCAAATTTTGTCTTTTTATTTGTTGAATTCTCTGTAACGGTGAACATAAAATCCATGATTTTTGGACCATAGGTACATTTCGTATATGTACTTTAGAGAAAGTTGGAATATTTCAGAAATAAATCGTAGTTACTTCGCATTCAATGAAAATGTCGTTAATTTAGACTCAAATTTACCCCGACATTAATACCGATAAATTACAAAAACCAGTCAAAAATAACTTGCATGATTTAAATTAATATTTCAAGTCTGGACTTTACCGTAAATAGCTTTTTATTAGAATATAAGAGAGTACTTCTATTTTCTATAACTTTAAAGACAACATATCCCAAGCACTGTTTAGGGTATCCTTGAAAAGGGAGGAATTGGAGAAATTGTGACCACAGGGGCTTTCTACGACACCTTAAAATTTGACATTTTATAGTTGTTCTATCATTTAAAACAAAAATTAGCAGTGTGTGATTCCGTTAACCCAAACTCGAAAACTAAGCGTCTTTTTGGACCTTGGGCACCCTAGTAATAGGGTACAATGTTAAACTATGTTCGGCTCTGACGGCCACGTTTTTTCGCAGATCGAAAAAAAAATTGGCAATTTTAGTGATGGACCTTCAAAACATTATTTCCGTAAAGTTTGGGTCAATTCTCTTCAGTAGTTTCAGAGGAGATAGTTAAAATGTGCTTTTCCTATAGGGTCTTATGTTAAACTATGTTCCCCGCTGGTAGCCATGTTTTCTATGGGATCAAATTTCAGCAATCTAAGTGAATGACCTACCATACATTATTCCTGTAAAGTTTGGTTTAATTCGCTCTAGTCATTTCAGAGGAGATGGTCAAAATGTGTGTTTTCACAAAGGGTACAATGTTAAACTATGTTAGGCCATAGCTGCCATGTTTAGTGGTCGATCAAAAAAAAAAAAAATGGCATTGTTAGTAAATGACCTTCCATACATCATTTCTTGAAAGTTTGAATCAATGCTTTTCAGCAGTTTCAGAGGATGTAGTTAAAATGTGCTTTACCCATGGGGTCCAATGTTAAACTATGTTCCCAGCTGACAGTCATGTTTTCTATGGGATCAAAAAAAAAAATCGGCATTATACTTGAAGGACCTTCCATACATCATTCCTGTGAAGTTTGATTTAATTTGCTCCAATAGTTTTAGAACAGATAGTCAAAATGTGTGTTTTTCCATACGGTCCAATGTTAAACTATGTTCGGCCCCGGCGGCCATGTTTTTTTGGCCGATCTGAAAAATCTAAGCAATCTTAGTAAAGGACCTTACAAAAATTATTCCTGTAAAGTTTGGTTCAAATTGGTCCAGTCATTTCAGAGGAGATAGTTAAAATGTGTATTTTGCCATAGGGTCCAATGTTAAAGTTATGTTCGGCCCTGGCGGCCATGTTTTTTGGCCAATCTGAAAAATTTAAGCAGTTTTAGTAAATGACCTTACAAACATTATTCCTGTATACATGCAGTTTGGTTCAAATTGGTCCAGTTGATTCAGAGGAGATAGTTAAAATGTGTGTTTTGCCATAGGGTCCAATGTTAAACTATGTTGTGCCATGTTTTGGCCAATATGAAAAATTTAAGCAGTCTTAGTAAAGGACCTTACAAACATTGTTCCTGTATACATGTAGTTAGGTTCAAATTGGTCCAGTTGATTCAGAGGAGATAGTTAAAATGTGTGTTTTCCTATAGGGTCCAATGTTAAACTATATTTTGCCCTGGCGGCCATGTTTTTGGCCGATGTGAAAAATTTAAGCAATCTTAGTAATAGACTTTACAAACATTATTCCTACAAAGTTTGGTTCAAATTGGTCCGGTCGTTTTAGAGGAGATAGTTAAAATGTGCTTTTCCCTTGAAGTCAAATGTTTAACTCTGTTCTCAGCTGGCGGGCATGTTTTTTAGTGGATCAAAAAAATTTCGGCATTCTGCGTGAAGGACATTCCATACATCATTCCTGTAAAGTTTGATTTAATTTGCTCTAGTTGTTTCAGAACAGATAGTCAAAATATGTGTTTTCCCATAGGGTCCAATGTTAAACTATGTTCGGCCCTGGTATCCATGTTTTGTTTTGGCCGATCTGAAAAATTAAAGCAATCTTAGTAAAGGACTTTGCAAACATTGTTCAAATTGGTCCAGGCTTTTCAGAGGAGATAGTTAAAATGTGTGTTTTCCCATAGGGTACAATGTTACCCTATGTTTGGCCCTGGCGGCCATGTTTTTAAGCCGATCTAAAAAATTTAAGCAATCTTGCTTCAAATTGGTCCTGTGGTTTCGGAGGAGATAGTTAAAATGTGAAAAGTTTACGGACAGACGGACGACGGACGACAGACTACGGACGTCGAGTGATGGCAAAAACTCATATGGCCTTTTAGGCCAGGTGAGCTAAAAAGGAATAAAAATAAAGGAAACATCTGTTCAAAACGTTTTCCTATATATGTGTTGTATGTCCTAACAAACACTGCTTGTACAGTTCAAGAGATTTGTTAAACATGATAGCATTAAAACTACATATTTACGATGATATATTTTCAAATTTCATACCCTTTTGACTGATATGTTTCAAATTTTTGTTGCAGTTTTAGCCATGTGTGTCGCTGTAATTCTCTTTGGTATTAAAGCTTCACAAGACCATGGAGTAAAAGTAAGCTTCGAGGATACAGTGGACAAATTTGGTTGGTCCTATTGGCTGGCAGCGGCATCAGCGGCTTTGTCTTTAGCGACATCTGGTGTGTATGGCTGTGCCTCAAGGATAGATTAAATTGGAGATATACATTATATATGCTCATTCCGTTGAATATGGACCATAGTACAATTTTTACTACAAATGACTTAGACAAAGAATTCCTGCTCAACAGGCATCATTTAACAGTTACAATATATACAGTAGTGCCTCCATTATAAGACCACCCCTGCTGCAAAGAGAATGTGGTCTTATAATGGAGGCGGTCTGATTTGGGAGGTATCAAACTAAAATGGAGGCGATCTGATTTGGGAGGTATCAAACTAAGATGGGTTCTCAAGGATGGATTTTAAATCAATTATAATAAGCATTTATGGTTGCAATGACAGTATCATAGTTTAAATTCTGTTAACTTTTCATGTTTTTTTTTAATTATGACAAGGAAAGAATTTTCTACTGGTTATATATAATTTTTTTTACTTTTTAATCAAATGTTTCCTTGGATTTCTGACACATCTAATGATCACTCCTGGGGTAANGGAAGTTTTCAAGGAAGGAAATTCACCTTTGTACCAATCAACACGTTGAACTGGGCTTGACAAAATGTATGTAAGCTGTAAATATCATAAAAATAAACAAATATTCAAAATCGATATAGGAGAAAAAAACTTCATATGTGGTTTATATCATCAAATAGGATACGAATTAATAAGACTATGTACGTAGCCACAAAACAATTTAGTGCTATTTTTTTGTTGATTTGATTTTTTTGTTTGATATGCATGGGATGTGCATTTAAAAACTGTGCACGTATCCATAACATTTGTTATGTTGTTTTGAATTTTTGTTTTATTATATAATGTGTACATTTATTTATTTTCTTGTTTTGAATTTTGTTATGTTTTGTTTTCTTGTCAATTTAGTTTTGTGGTATTGTTTTGTGGTATAATAAACACGTCAGGAACAAGATTACAAAATCTTGTTAAAGAAGACTTCACATATTAATTATGGTAAGAAAAATTGCTCAAGTCTGTAGTAGGACTACGGCCAATTTTAAATGATAAGTTGTGTAAAAAAATGAGATAGTAAAAGATCGTTTGCTAGTATGATACAGTATAACCTAGATAGCTATATGGCAAATGAAATAAGACTCTAACATGTGTTATGTACCCGCAATTAAGCAGTATACCCTTTTGTATTGTATAGTCATTGTTAAAAACTTTTTTGATCGATCACCATCATGCTCTCAAATAGAGTCAGCCTGACTCTGTGTATAACTTCAAGACATTCAGCAAAAGCTTTATACAGAAAGTGTACAAGATTAATTTAACATTCTGAATGTATAAAATTACTAGTTCATCAATAGGGGACCATCGGCGGATACAGCCTTCTAAAAAAGCGGTGTTCCGATTGGGTTGCAAAAAGGGGAATTCCAGTCGATTTTTTTATCCATTTTGCCAATTTTTACCTTAATTCTGTACGAAATTTTGAATTTTTTCCAGAAAAAGAGGATTCCGACCATCGGAACACTTCCTGGATCCGCCATTGTGGACCCCGCTCAAGTTCGTTGATATATATTGACTATGTAAGATGGTCATTCAGAAATTCTGTCCGTGATAATCATTACGGTGTATATAAATTATGTATAAATAGTTGGTTTATTCTGGTTAAGTGTACAATGACGAACAGGTTTAGAAATGTTAGCTTTTCGCACTTCTTTATACACCTAAACAAAGCTGGGGTGTAACAGGGATCACCCTGTCCGTTCGTCCGTCTGTCCGTGTACCTTATCAGCGCCTGTACTCCTAAACCGCTGCTTGGATTTTTAGGAAATGTTGCACAGTTGTAGTACACCATCTGAAGATGTGCATGAAGTAATGTGGTTGCTGTCCAAATTTTTTAAGGGGATATAATTCGTCTTTGAATACTTTCTGGGAAAAGGGGGACGAACCTTGTCAGCGCATGTTCTCCATTTGATGAAATGTTACAGTAAAGTATACCACCTGAAGATATTCATGAAATAATATAGCCGCTGCCCGAAATTTTGAAGGGCAGATAATTCGTCTTTGAATATTTCCTTGGAAAGGGGGGGGGGGGTAAACCTAGTCATTGCATGTTCTCCTAAAACTAGAATATTGATGAAATGTTCCACAGTTGTAGTATACCACCTGAAGTTGTGCATGAAGTAATATAGTTTCTTTCTGAAATTTTGAGAGGGAGATAATTAGTCTTTGAATATTTTCTGGAAAAAAGAGGGAGGTATATCATTGTGTCCATACTTGTGTCCACATTTGTATTGTGTCCACAACTGTTGTGTGTCCACACTCACTTATATTTACACTTGCCATATCTTGATTCAGGGTTAAATTAGCGGGGGTATAATTGGCTAATTAGCGGGGGGTATAATTGGCTGCCATCGGCGACAGCTCTAGTTCAGTTTGTATAAAAATATTACATGAATATATATATTCATTATTCTGTATCATTGTAAACATATCTTATTAAATATCATTATCTATTTTGTTTGTGTTTGTTGTAAGTTAATCATGCTGAATTATGCCCTACAAAAACAACAAAACTTGTTTGTATTTAACACTCAGGGTTTTATTATCCTAACCTTTTTCACTAGTTTGCTTGATCACCCTTTCAAAAAGAAATCATGTTCAAGTCTGACTTACTAAGAAAAACACTGCTCATAGTTTGTATATCTGACAAAGTTATTTTTGAAAGTTGAAAACCTGCTGAAAAACTAGTTCCACACCATTGTCAAATGAAAAATTATCTTCATTTGAAAGTATGCAAATCGCCAAACCAAGCAAGACAGTGAAAGCAAGACGGTGAAACCATTGACCTTTAAAACAGCACTCGTATTAAACGTATTGAAAAAAGAATCCAGAAAAAAAGGATAAATCATTCAGTCTCTGTTACTAGTATATACCAAAATGTAAACTTTGTCACTCATCCATGACTTGATCTTTGCGACAAATCTACTGACTTTGCCAGCTATAATACTTTCTCAGATCGAAGCTTTAATGCAAACTATAACATGCAATATAGGAATATAGGTCAAAGTGACCTGATTTTTAAAAGGAGCCTCGTAACAATTTTATTAACTTACCCCCGGAACTTACCCCATTTTTCTTTAATAAGGCTTATTTTCTGACAAACGTTCATTCCTCTAGGTACTCTAGCACCTCAGATCAGGACTTGAACAGTTTTAATCTGAATCCATAAGAGGTCCAATTTTATCGACAAATGTAAGTCCTCTTCAAGCTGTAGTATATCCAGACTATAACTCACTCATGGATTTGCACCCATGACCAAGAAAGACATGGATGTAGCGTTGCTCGACAATTAGCAAAGAATTCCGCTTAAACCGGTGCTAGGGGCCGTCTTGAACTTAATATGAGGTATGAGCAAAGCTCATTGTTGAAGGCCTCATGGTGACTTCAAGATGAAGAACAACAATAAAAGCGTTGTTCCTCTGCTTGTTTGTAGAGACTTTGTCTCATGTGCATTTACTCCATATCCTTTTATTCACCATTTAGGCCTCATTGTGACTTAAAGATGTAGAACAACAATAAAAGTGGTGATCCATTGCTTCAATATACCATGTTTTTGTAGAAACCATTTGTCTTGTGTAAATTTACTCCTTTCATTGTTTATTCAAGGTGTCTCCATGGTATTATTTTTGTTCAATATTTCATCAGGTTTTGGTTCTAGAATTTAGGTTTCATAATTTTAAAGAAAATTCACAAAATAACTTTGAATTATAGAGACATTTTCAAAGTGTTTGATATATTTGTTCCCTGTCACTTTAACAATAGGTTCATTAAGGGAGTACGAGTGTCAGAAATTTTGTAATTAGAATTAAAATTCTGACCTTTTGTTTTGAAGAGCACTACTAATGGAACAACTTGAGCAAAAAATTTTGAAAATCCATGTAGGAATTTTTTTAGATATAAGACATCAAAATTTTTGCGGGAAACAGATCTCTCTAGAGTTTTCCTTCAATTTGCATAAGATGTTTATAGGCCTTAAATATATGAAATTATAATTGGAAGTTGATTAATTTTATACACAGTCTATTTTATGTATTTTAAAGTGACTTGTGACCAAGAAAGTGTGATCCATGTGCAAAAATTTTTAGCACTGTTTGAATGGATAAAACCCGAGGATATAGAGAATGCTTTTGAAATCTCAGGCTCGTACGAATCAAAGACACCAAAGTTACTGTGTAAACTTAATTTCTGTGTACAGCCATATGGTGTGTTCCCATTTCGCCTTAGCTGTGAATTTCAGGAAATAAAGGTAAAAAAAGTACGAAATGGCGAAAAGGCGAAATGGGAACAAGCCCAGCCATATCTACAACTTATATAAACAATGAAGGGATGTGGAGTAAATGTAAATGAGACAAAGTCTTCACAGATACATGGTAGAACCAAGCAATGGAACAACGCTTTTATTGTTGTTCTTCGTCTGTAAGTCACCATGAGGCCTTCAACAATGTGCTTTACTCATACCTCAAAGCAAGTTCAAGACGGCCCCTAGCACCGGTTATCTCTTCAGTGCAGATAAAATCAAAACATTGGAAATCAGAAAGTTGTACAACAGCTGATAGAAAACAAATTAAGGGTGATATAAAAAGGATGATCCAAAAAAGGGATGATCTAATACACTTAAACTGTAATTCTAGTGCTGGATTTAAAGGAAAACAGAAATTACGCAAGGGATATTTTAAAAGAATTCATATCACTAGAGAAATAAACGATCCACAATTTATCTCTCTTATTTCAATGGTAATTTTTATTCTCAATGTGTAAAAGATATAATGATTTTAAAAACTTGCAAATTATGAACAAAATCTATAATATATTTTTAAGTTATCCCTCATAAAGTCGTTTGCCCTATTATTTCTTTGTAAAATCCTTCAATATTTAATTTCGGTTTTGCGCTTAAAAGAACGGTGACCCCCAAATTTTATTTATATTTTGAAAAGCAAAATTTATGATTAAACACATAATATTTCAAACAATTCTAATTCTATATAATAGGAAATGAATACCCTTCAGACAGTGTAAAGTCCATACGTGATCAATATATACATTTCAGTCATGGTGTACATGTTCTTGAGAGAATTTCTCTTATGGGAGATTCAAATTTTGGTACTTTTATTATTTTTGTTTTTGTTTTGTTTTGTTTTTTTTTTTTTTGG
>MJUU01009187.1:0-26327 GCA_002080025.1 Modiolus philippinarum
TTACACCAGACTCTTCACCCTTTCCGAACGTAAATCTCAAAAGCTGCTTCTTCCATTACACCCAGTGCATATGGAGAAAAACCCAGAAACTTGGACAAACCACAGCCTACAAGGACCACGACGATATCAGACTTTTAATCAGACGAGCGGCCGTTCTTCCACTTATACCAACTGATATGGTAGAAGATAATTGGTTTAATGCCTTAGAAGACGCCGAAGACATCAACATCGACACTACAGCATTTGCAGACTATTTTTTTTTGTTGAAATTATGGATTTCCTTTATTTGGGTTCTAGTGCTGCTGAAGAGGAATAAATTTCAGAAATGGCCATACAGCTCATTAAAATTATTGCAGTTGGAGTTAACATATGTGCTATGGTCTCATGTTCATTTACTCCATATCCTTTCGTAAAATATTTTATACAGGAGTTTGTCTTTTATTGCAGTGTGGAGTTGGTAAAACAATTCCCCGTGGTAGAGATGTATGCTCTTTATTTTTCTTAGATATGGTGTTCTTGTACATGAGATAATATCTCATGTGTACACTTTGTTCAATAACTATTATCTAAATTTATGTAAATTCTAAAACCCAAGGATGAACTCCCACCATCGTAGTTTTGTCCTCAGCTATATTTGATATTACTGATGTTTGCATTTTAACAATTTTTTTTGAAATTATGGAATTCCTTTATTTCGGTTCTAGTGCTGCTGAAGAGGAATAAATTTCCGAAATGGCCATACAGCTCATTAAAATTATTGCAGTTGGAGTTAACATATGTGTTATGGTCTCATGTTCATTTACTCCATATCCTTTCGTAAAATATGTAAAAGAATACTGGGTAGAGGGCCAAGACCGAGACCAATGGAACCACTTCACCAATGAAGGACCCCGAACAAACAACCACTTAGAGGGATGGCATAGTAAACTCAAGAAACACGTCCGACATGCACACCGAAATATATTCCAACTAATCGACATTCTACAGGATACATAGGCCAACACAGAAGCCAACCAAATCCAAGTTGCAGCCGGCGCCGCCACTCGACCAAAACAGAACAAATACCGACAAATCGATGACAGACTAACTACACTAAAAGACTGATTCTTACACCAACAGCTGACAGTGCAAGACTACGCAGACCAGGCATCCTTCTGTATTCGAATGGAACTTCGTCAGTGACTTCAGTGTTTCAATTCTTTAAAACTTTTATTTGCTAACTTTGTAAGGAAACTTTTGTAAAATTGTATTATTTGTCAGACACTGCTTTCATAACTTGAATTACATCGAATTATATATTATTTTTTACTGTATTGTATGAAATACTTTTCTCTCTTGTGCTACAATTTATGTGATATCACATAGTGCTGTCATATCTTGTTATACATCGTTTTGTATGTAATAAAGTAAATAAATTGCACATTCTTGTTGTTAATGAGAACTGCCGATATGAATGAAATAGAGACAGAGCTACATTGCAATGCAAATTTCATTAAAAGAACGAGAATAACAGAAAGCTAAAAACAAATAAAGAGAATAAGGGAAAAAAATCAAACCAAAACAAAAGAAAAAAATCAATAACAACAACAAACAAGATAAAATACAAAAACAAAAACAAAACACACACACTAAATATTATCAAAGGTACTCTATATAAATCATTTATTTTGTTTCTTTCTCGTATGGTATAAATATTATATTATCAACTCGTCCTTCTTGTATTATTTCCACTCTCAATTAAATATTAGTTTGTTGGACAATAATGATTACCCTTCAAATGGCCCCATAATCCCCTATGTTGTTGTAGTCAAAATTAAAAATGTTGGAGAAACGTGAATAAACTATTTTGGATCTATATTTTTCTAATTTTGATAAATAGACAAAACGTCATAAAGATATTTATAAATATCAAAATAAAATTTTCATTCTTTTTATCTTTTTTCTATTAGTTACATTTTTTTTGTATTCTTTATTATTATAAAATATTTTTTTAGATAATACAAAAAAAAATATTTCCTATTTATTTTTTTCCAGATTTAAATCTCAAAAATACTCTTTTTATAAAAAAAAATAGACAAGATGATATAAAAAATAATTAAAATAATAAAAAAAATTATTTCAATACTAAATCTATCTTTTTTATTGGTTACATCCAAATTCTTTAGCCAATCATATAAGTTATCCGGTAAACCAGGATTGCCTACCGATAAACCTGGTTTTCCTACGTTTGGTTAATTCCGCGCTGTAAAACCTACTTTACCGACCGATAAAAGTAGGTTTAGCAATAAAACCTCATAGGAAGCGGAGGTTAACGTACATTTAATTTCGGAAACTTCCATTACCGTTTGGAAATGGGGGGTTGTTTGTAGGTAAACCAGGATAACCGGTTGATAAACTTGGTTTTCCTAGGTTTTGGTTAAATTAGCGCAGAAAACCCACTTTAACAACCGGTAAAGTACGTTTAGCAATAAAAACTCATTGGAAGCGGAGGTAAACATGTATTAAATGTTGAAAACCCCCATTACCGGTCGGTAATGGGGGTTTTCTAAGCTAACCAGGATAACCGACCCGGTAAACCGGGTTTTCCTGCGATAAACCCGGTTTACCTAAGTTTTGGTTAATTTCGCGTGCCATAAATCTCGCTTGTCGCTTAAACCTCATTGAGACCAATTTTTAAGTACAACAAAGCCATTCAGTACAGTGTTTCAACAATACCTCGAAGTCGAAAAATTAACGATTTACATCACGTTTACTGTATTTCAAGTGAATTGATTCACTTTTAATAATTTCCAAATTAACAGGAAATAATGTTAACATCACTTTCGTTGATGTATCTATTGATGAACAAGTTGTTAAGAGTCATTTACAGACAATGGTCCGGAAAATAGGCTTGCTGTTGGGTTTCACAATAGGAGGTAATTCACTGAAAAATCTCTTGAAACGGCTGTGAGTGTGGTTTTCAAGTTGACACTTTATCAGTTGACGAGATTTGGAAATTGAATGCAATAATTGATTTTAAACGAATATTGTTTTTAATTATTCAATTTAAAGAGAGTAGTCAAAAATTGAAAGTAAAAGATTGAAAGTCAAAATTGCTCCTCACAGGTTCCGTATTTTTTAGATCAATTATTAAAAAACCATGTATTTTTTTCATTACAAAGGACGAGCATTTTCTTGCTAATTCAAGTTGAAAATACAAAAATACCGAAATTGCATAATTAACAGTAAAATTTTGTTATGCTGTACACGTAAAAAATTATGTTAAATATATCTATTTATCTAGTCTCCCCAATTGTTAAGCATTACAATTTAATGATAAAACAATAATATATAAAATATTTGAAAAATATCTAGTGTCAATGTATGCGGAATTATGTCAGACTAATAAACAAACTATCAGCATAGATCCTTGATCATATACTACTCAACAAAAGAAACGACACACCATTGACTTTTGGAAATATTTTTGTTTTTCGCAATTTAAAGTTTTTATTGTAGTGTATTACTGTATTCAACGTTTAAGCGCATTTGCTTATTCCATTTTTAAATCGATTCCGAAACCAATACGATGAAAATCCGTCTTGTCCGATGATCGAGTTTGCCGTTAACTGAATGGTGATTTATATTGTTCGATGACAATAACTCGGACACTTATCAGGTTAACAATTTGCCATCCGAAAAAGTGGAAAACAATGTCTCATTTCTATAATCCAAAATCAAAGTGCTGATCCGAAAACCGATTTCATTTGAAAACTTGCAATACCTAAATTTTAGAAAATTTTACTAGAAACTTTGTAGTATCGTCCTCGTACATTGCTCTGTCCTTAGCTTGATTATTGGTTTTCATTTAGATCTTTTTGGTTGTTTGTTCTCTATCATTTTTTACATTTTTTTCATAAATGGTCTTCCAAATGTTTTGATATGATCTGCACTGAAGAGATATAAGTTGTCGAAAATGCCACACGCAGAAACTAAATTCAAGTAACTTCGTTATTTTGGTATTTTCACACAACGATTTATATTTAATGATAACTTGAAAATGAATAAGATACTTCTGCGCTTCAGATATGACAGAAACGTTTCATCACTAGGTTGCAGCTTCCGAATTTAATCGCAAAATAACAAAAACTAAGAAATTTAATTTCATAGATACTTATTTTTATTCTAGAAGTAAAGGACAGATGTTAAGAATCGTACAAAACTGCATTACTGAATTCTGTGAAATTTCACGAGGCCATGGAATTTCATTGACCTTTTTGCTTTAAGTAAATCAACTCACATTAAAATTCTAGAAAGCAAGAAAATGTGAATTTTCTCGGTTTTTAGCTCACCTGGCTATGCCATCCCTTGGCGTCCGTCGTCCGTCCGTCGTCCGTCCGTCGTTAGCTCACTTTCAAAAATCTTCTTCTCTGAAACCACTGGGTCAAATTAAACCAAACTTTAACTGAATCATTACTAGGATATCTAGTTTCAAATTTGTTATTTTGTATGTCTTAGGTCAAACAACATGGCTGCCGTTACTAAAAATAGAACATAGGTTTAAATAACAGTTTTTGGCAAATAACTCAAAAACCGTTACAGATATCAAAATCTGACATGGAATAAAATGATCAGCATGAGAAGATCTACCCATACTGAAATTTTGAAGAAAATCTGATGACCCGTCTAAGATTTATTGCCCTTTTTCCGTAAAATTTTCAAAATTTTTATTTTTTTTTTTAAAAAAACTATAACAGATAGAGGTTAAGTTTAAATTGCAAAAATGTTCAGCATGTTAAGATCTACCCACATGGATTTTTTTAAAGAAATTCCAAGGACCTATATATGAGTTGTGGCCCTTTATTGGTCAAATTTTTCGTGATTTTTTACTTTTTGTCCTATATTTCAAAAACACTTTGAGATGGAGGTCAAGTTTAAATTGCAAAAATGTTCAGCATGTTAAGGACTATATTTTATTGAACAAGTTTTCCGACCGCTTCCAAGATGGCCGCCAGCGGGGAACTTAGTTTACCATTTGACCTAATGGTAAAATTCATACAAAGAACTTCTTCTTGAGAACCACTGAATGGATTTGAACCAAACTTGGCATGAATGATGCATATGAGGTGCTGACCGAGTGTTGTTACTTTGGTGCCGATCCATCATCCAACATGGCCGCCAACGGGGATCTTAATTTTAACATTGGAACCTATGGGAAAATGCATACAAGGAACTTCTGCTTTAGAACCACTGAATGGATTTGAACCAAACTTGGCATGAATGATGTTATGAGGTGCTGACCAAGTGTTATTACTTTGGTGCCAATCTGTCATCTTACATGACCGACAGCATTGGACCCTATGGGAAATGCACACAAAGATCTTCTAGAGAACTGCTGAATGGATTTTAATCGAACATGATATGAATGATGCCTGTCAGGTGCTGACCAAGTGTCACCAGCTGTGAACTTAATTAAACAAAAGATCTTCTAGAGAACTGCTTAATAGATTTAATCCAAACTTTGCTTATGAGAAGCTGACCAAGTGTTGTTACTTCTGTGCTGATCTATCATCCAACATGGCTGCCAGCAATGAATTGGACCCTAAGGGGAAATGCATACAAAGATATCATGGAAAACCATTGAATGGATTCAATTTAAACATTGCATAAATGAAACTTGTTAGATTTTGACCAAGCTTGTTACTTTGGTGCTGGTCCGTCTTCCGACATGGCCACCTTAGTTCAACATTGGACCCAGTGGGAATAGCATAAAAAGATCTTCTCCTCTGAAACTGCTTGAACAATTTCAGTAGAATTTTGATATGATAGTCCTTATGTGACCCTCTTCAAAGTTTTATATTAAATAGCTGCCAGCAGGGAACGTAGATTAACATAGGCCCCTTAAGTTTGGAGACTGCATTCAAAATCTTCTCTGAAACTGCTTGAATAATTTAAATTAAATTTTATAACAAGTTTCTGAATTTTATGTACATACACCACCAAAGATGGACCATCAATTTGGAATTAAAGTGCTGCAGGACCCAGGTGAGCGATACAGGCTCTCGAGAGCCTCTTGTTTTAAGTCTTATTTGACTATGATTGAAAGTCATATATAGAATATGAGTAACATATCAAATATCCATATAAACATAATGATTAGGGCGAAAAAAAATATAAACTACAATATTGACAATGTCGACAACGTGTGTCTTGTCAGTAGAGAGTAAAATCAAAGTTTTTTCCGTTTCACGTCTTAATCATCTGTTATTTCATAAGTACTGAAAATTATTATTCAAAATAGAAAATTTAAAAACAGGAATCTGAAATTGAAAGAAATAAGTTACATGAAGAGGGAAGAAAATGAATTATTAAACAATTATATCCCTTAAAAATACATGTATGAGGGTGATTTCCATTTTTCATTGTTATATAAACAACGGCAATGAAATATCGAAGGAACAAAGGAGTGAAATTTACAAAAATCGAAGATCAAAGACATGGCCAAAACGAGAACACAGAAAACAATGACGTTAGACACAGAAAACAATGACGTTAGACAGATACAAAGCACAGAAATAGAAATCACAACATTCAAAACAAAGGCACTCACAGTGTGAACTCCAGTGAAACTTAGAGTGACATCAGGTGCTCCGGAAGGGTAAGCATGTCCTGCTCTGTTAACAGCATCCGTCACACGGTGAGGTATATATGTTTTTGAAAGATATGTTCGGTAGCTGATTGGTTAATTTGGTTATTTGCTAACCCCGAGACAAAACCAATTAAAATCCATGGTACGTGGTACGTCTCTAACCCTCGGACAGTACCAAGGTAAAATGTTGAAAAGCTTATGTAATCACTTAGGTATTTAAACTTGGACAAGGACAGATCGGTACCACAAACATCACTAACGAAGACAAAACTAAAATTTAACAAGCTAAGACGACGAACTAAAGCACTGGCAGTGTGAACTCCCATAAAAAAAGAGAGTGACATCAGCTGGTCCGGAAGGTCAAGCACGTCCTGCTGTGTTAACAGCACCCGTCACACTGTGAGTGAGTCAATCCAGGAAAATGTCAATGTCGGAAGTCAAATCTGGGAAGACGTGAATCTAGCTGAAAACGGTCCACTTTCGTTTGGGATACTGACACGTCATATCTTTCAATGAGGTTATGGTGACGGCCATAGAATTTCTTGAGGGATGAAATTAACATGTTGAACAAACCCCTGACTAAGCAGCTTTTGTGACAGTGTTTTTTGCTCTGTTCAAAAAATCACTGTACAAACTACACGCTCGACAGAAACGAATCAACAGTGAGTTATATAAAGTGAGCCGGGCCATGGAAATGCTTATAAACAGCGTTGTCGTCGTAGAACAAGTCGAATAATATTAAACATCTCGTAGTCGAAAAAGTGTATGGTTATATATCACCAACACAACATCTTTAACAAAACCAGCAACAAATAATTACATTTAACCAAGCCCTGCCAGTTCAATATTTTGATCCCGTGTTTACTTCCATGGAAATTGGAAGGTTATGGGGTAAGTAAGCAAATCGAGAAATATAGTATAACGTGTAAGACCTAAAGCGATCTATGGATCCGTACCGGAATAACTTTGGATTCCAGTTGCTGAAATATATTGATGGCTAAATGACACAACAATACTCTACAAATGATACAAGAAAATGATGCAAACCAAATGGTACCGAAATGGTAGATATCATGGCTTATTTTCGGTATTTGTTATTTATTACCACTGGGCCGATGCCTCTGCTGGTAGACTGTTAGTCCCCGAGGATATTTACTGACCCAGTAGTCCGTACTTCTATGCTGAGCCGAAAACCGATTTTGTTGATACTTGCAATATCTTAATTTTACAAAATTTTGTTTAAAACTAAGGAGTATCTCTCTCATGCATTGCTCTGTCCTTAGCCGGAGTTTAGCTTTTCTATTTAGATCCTATTGGTTATTTGTTCTCTATCAGCTTTTACACTTTTTTGGTTAATGCAATTTCAAATATTTTGGTTTGATCTGCAACAGCAGTAGAATACCAAAGGAAGAAAGCACGAGATTACAGAAATCAAAGTCCAGATGCAAGACAAAAGCAAGTACACCAGAAGACGGAAGACCAAAGACACTACATGCCCACAACACACGAACAGTACATATACAACACAAAAAACTAAAGCATTAACAGTGTGAACTCTTAAAAAAAAGGAGTGACATCGGGTACTCCGGAAGGGTAAGCATGTCCTGCTCTCTGCTCTTAATACAGCACCCGCCACACCATCAGTGGGTCAATCCAGGGTAAAGTCAGAATCGGTAATATCGAATCCAGGAAGACGTGAATCTAGCTGAAAATGTCAGTTTTCATTTGTGACACCGACATTCCATATCTATCTATGATGTCGTGGTGACGGCCATATAATTTCTGCAGGGATGAATAATAGTTTAGTTTTACGGAAAAATATGTCCCCTCCCCCCAAAAAAACAAAAAAAAAACAAAACAACAAAAAAAAAAACAAAAAAAAAAAAACAAAAAAAACCCCAAAAAACCCTAAAAAAACAAAATACTCTTCGGCAAAATAAACGTACCACGAAATTGCTACCCATTCAGATGAATAGGAATACATATTCTGTTTGCAAGGATTATCAAAATTGTTAAAGGTTTCTCTTGATAGCTTTGCCTTAAATTGTGCGACCTTATTTTGTATATTAGAATCATTTATCTCTTTTCATGAAAGTATTCAAATGCATAATGAATCATCACAATTTTATTTAGTGGCTTTATCCTCACGTTCCATGGTCCGAATACCGAAAGGTGATGCTGCGGTACTGCGCTGTAGGATTCAACCAGGAAACGTAAATGTGCCGTGGATGCGATCAAACCCAAGTGAATTAAATCAAACGAAGATATATACAAAGGGGTGGAAGGTACCGGATTATTTACCAATAATAAAAGAGTACAGCTATTAAGTTCAGAGACCATCCTAAACAATGATCTACAGATCTCTAACACAACAATGAATGATACAGGCATATACCACTGTAGAACCACTAATTACAATGACAGACTAGTTGTGCAGCACACGGTAGAGTTATATGTCGAAGGTAAAATTTTTCCTGGAAACTTGAATGTCTTAATTGAATAATTAAAGTGTTTTTTTAATCATAAGTGTTTTTTGAGGTTACTGCTTGAAACACGTTCATAGCATTTATGATGCAAATCTCCTATTTTTTGTATTTTTTAAAACAACTGGGCTGGTGCCATTGCCTGTTGAAACATGTTCCAAAGGTATTCACCAGCTTATTTGAAAATTTTACCTTCCGTTTAACAGAATATTACTGTTTTATCAAAATTCTAAAAACTTAAAGTACTCGTGTAGGCTTTTTTCCGCGTAATGCACTCTTGCTTCTAGATTTGACCTTCTATATCGACATTATTGGTAATGAGTACTTCTTACAGGCTTTTTTGGATTATAGCTTTTGATATTATGTTATTCTTGATAATGTTTCTGATCAAAGGTTACTCCAGGATACACGTGAACGGCATAAAAAACTTTAAGGAATATTATGCAAATTGTGTTTCTTTACCATTTTTGAATTATCTGATGCAGTAAAAATTTGAAAAATACCATGAATTTGAAGAATAAATTTGTTGAAAGCTTTAATTTATGTTAACCCAAAAACCGGTAAACTTTCACTAAGGCTGTTTACAAACAAGTGGCCGCGTCAGCATATCATTTTCTGTTTTTTAGAGCTTTAACAGATACAATTATTATAATTTGTTAAAAATTGTTTCGGACCTTTCAACGAGACAACACCAATTTTGATTTTATTTTGCAGATGCTACAATTACGCCGACCATGCCATTGCACGAGACAAACCATACCAAAGTAACACAAATTAGTATCACGACACAGGAGACGGACACTGGTTGGTAATGGTGATATAATTGGGCAATAAATAAAGGTCCTAATGACTGGAAACGTAGTAATCCGATTATTTGCGGATTCGTGGCTCTATAGGTCCTTTTAAACTTTTATAGATTTATTTCTAACAACAAGTGCAAGGGTTCATAAAGTTAGAAGCATTCTGACATAAATTGGAGACGAAAATTCTGAAGATGCTGTGAAATTGTCGCTAGACTTATCACATGGTATAGCGTATAATATTGAAGAAGCTATAACGTTAAAAAATGACGATTCTGCCTGAAACAGGCACAAATTCATATTGTACTATGTCTATGACATTCGAAGAGGTTTTGACGGTACCTCGAAATGGGAAATGTCAGACGGACAAACAAGCACATTACCACCAATTTACTCCGTTATCTCGATAGAATAAAATGCTCATTCCACGAGAATTGAACATCAAAGGCCTTTCCAGTTGGTTTGACGGTTAGAACCCCCTTTTCTGAAAACAAAACCCAAAAAACTTTGTAATTTAGAGCAGAATTTAGGAAAATATTGACAAAAAGTAGTCTAGGACCCCACTTTTTTCAATGGCTGGATCCGGCAGTTAATTCTAATAAGGTAAGGGTCCTGCAGAACAAGTTCGTAAAAGGTGAAGATTTGAGTGGTGATTTATAAAAACAGGTGGCATTGTTCGAAAAGAAAAATGTGTAACTCTAAAGTTGCATGTTTTAATACCCGTCTCACGTATACGGCGAGGTATTATGGGATACGCAAGTCATTTGTTCGTCTATCTGTCTGGACCTGTTTATCCGTCAGTCTGTCTTGAAGTGTTCATCCGTCCGTCTGTCGATCTCTGCCCGAAGGTTTCCGACTGATAACTTGTGAATAAAATAACATACGGTCTTCAAAAACTGGTTTGTAAGTTGTTTACCACAAAACACATTCCAAGTCTGGTTTCAAGTTCTAAGGTCTAAGGTGGTCTGGGGTGGTATGGCCTTGAAACTTTGAAAGTTCGTGAGAATAGTTGGGTATAATGTCATGCATTATTACTGTTTTTATAAATGTAATACGACATACACAAAAATTGTGTAAATTTACCAAAAATTATGTAAATGGGAGCAAAACATTACCGCAACGTCTTTTAGGTAATCATATGGGATTAAAAAGTGTTTTGTTCATCTTTTTGTTTCCCAAGTGTAGTTTTAAATATGATGGATTTTAAGTCTTTCTTTTTTTCTCTCAAAACAGTTCACTAAAACATACTAATGTGACAATCTTCAAGTAGTTCCGTCCCTAAACCAGTCCGTCCCCAATTAGATCCGTCCCCAAGTAGTTCCGGCCTCAGTTGTTCCGGCCCCAAAGTCGATCATATTAATGATTACCATGACAACTAATAATTGTAATCGGTAACTTTCATAATGTTTAATTCGATCTCGATTCGGAAATTTAAACCAGGAAAAAGTAGTTACTTCCCATATAACTGTTGCCTGAGTGGTAGTTACTTCAAGTTTGATTCCCAGTCCGCTCATGTCAAGTGTTTTCGGTTCATATTGATTGTTGAAAATGGCAAAAGCATTTTACTTTAGATCATTTTCGGATGAAAATGAGGGGTGTCCTGGGCGTCATGCAGTCCACCCGTACAGAAAATTGGTATATTTGGCTTTTCATTTAGATCCTATATATTGGCTACTAGTACTAGTAATTGTTCTCTGTCAGCTTTATCTAAATTTTAGAAATTTTTGTCTAAAATTAAGGAGTACCTCCCTCTTGCATAGCTTCTTATTTTTAATGCGCTTTGATCATCCCTTTTTTAATTGGTTTCTATGTATAACTGTATGAGCTAATTGGTGTAAATAAACAAATGATTAATTCAATTAATAATTTCATGTTGCATAAACAAGCACAGTCATTACAACCTGTTAATTTTAATCACCAATGTAATGTTGGACCGGAAGCACTTTAAAATTCAGGCCGGATCTACTTGAGGCAGGAACTATTTGGGACGGATCGACTGATGACGGAACTACTTGGAGAAGGAACGACTGGAAAACCTTTGGATTAACTTGTTTATAAAAGATACGCTTGGTACCTATTGTTTGAAGACAAATTTTCAAAGCGTGTAACCTCCCACTGGCGCAGTTAGACAAGAATTCTATATATAATACCTTTAAAGTACAAGCAGAATTCCGTTGAAATAAATCAAAGCAAATCAACCTTTTCTGATTATGAAAACAAAACACTGCAACACGTTTCAGCAATTTAAGCAACAAGCATTTTTCGCGATTTTGTAACTTATTGATACTGTCAGGATATATTTTCAGGGGAGATAATAAAATGTTATGGGAAGTTGTTTAGTTCCAGGCGTCGATTTTAACGTTCAAGAATAAATAACATCTGGGTAAAGTTGAACCATTATTGAACAGTCAGAAGGTAAAATGTCGCGGTAACGTGGAGACAAAATCAAGATATCGCGGTAATCGGATAATATCGCAGTAACAAGTTGTAAATTGTAAAAAAAAAAAACACAGTAATGTGCCGTCTATAAAATGGCCTGTGGAAAGGTAAATACATATGGATAAATCAATACGGGACTTTCGAGAAAAGAACAGACAGAAATGAGTATCTCAAATACAAGTTAATGACTGGATTTTTAATTTATTGAATAAATATACCTCTTAAGCAAAAACTCTTCATAGATTTAAGTTTGTCCTTATAACGTTTTTACTAGATTTTGACCAAAAAAAAAAAAAACAATTAACCTGGAGCGCTATTAAAATAGATTTATTATAAATCGCCCTTAGCTCAACAGTGTTAAATTAATAATGGATCGATGCCTACTGGATGTATTGATGTATTGATTTTTTGGGTAATAGAAGAACCTTTCTCTGTGATGAACCAATCGAGGTCTATATAACTTCCACAACTTCGTTGCATGGGTTATAATTAACTTACCGCAATAGCAAGACGAGTTTAATAAGAGTAATTTTTCTAGTTGTACATACATATAAGTTTCAACGGTTAAAATGTTCATAAAATGTTGTTTTAGGTTTCACCTCGAGTTCAATTTACTCAGTAATTGGTACTGTCGGGGGATGTCTGGTAATTGTAACAATCGTCACCCTAGTCAGAAAGATAACTGCAAGAAGAGATAATCCATATACAGGTGTCATAAGAGATGACACTAATGTATCACAGTCTGTTGATGGTCAAGAACAAGACACAGAACACATCTATGACACGCCCTCACTAGAAGCATCTGATGGTGATGATGGGCCCTCTGGAAATGAAACCACAAAAACCCATACCAGCCGATGATGGACAATTGGAAAAATCACATTGCGTTATATAAGACCAGAAGAAATATTAATAGGTTAGAGTAGTGTAATTCAATTTCCATAGGCGGCAATAGTAACGTTTCCTCCTCTCACAACTTTATCAGTGTCATTTTCTCTCCAAACTGTTATTGTCCATGAAGAACCATTTATCGCCCTAATTTTCAACTGCTGAAAGTTATATGTTGCCATTGGTTTTCCGTCCTTAATTTTGACCTCTAGGTGATTACCCCAAATTTCGACGAAAATTGCTTAAATTTAACGCAAACTAGGGTCACCTCTTTTTTTTAATTTTTTTATTATTTTATTGCAGATAATAAAGTGGCATTTTGTAATTTTTAAATGCAGTATTAAATAAAGTTCTCAATAAAAATAACAGAAATTAATTATATCCAATCAGTGCGCTGGCAGACCGATTACCGAGCTGTAGATTGGGTGGCCAAAAAGATTCCAAGGCAACCACGAGCAAATTACACTCTCTTTACCAATAGTTTTCCACAAACTGACAACGACATTCAGCATTTGTATGACGTATGTATGTGACGATACACAGACTTAAACTAACACTGACTCATTGTCAACATTTTTAAAGTTATGAATAATGATGATGAACATTTTACCATTTGTCTTTGAAAATAATTTGATAGTTTTAAGTTAGGAAAATGTCAAAAAAGAAATCTCCGTCGTGCAAATTGTTACGTTCATATTCTTTTGTTCATTGGTGGTACCTGCGAGGAAGAGACAAAAATAGTCGAAATGGCCTACTGTCCAAATAAAAAAAAAAAAAAATACGGAAGTTACTGTAAATCTAATTTCTTGATTCAGTTAAAATTTTTTAAAAGTGAATTTACAGGGATTATATTCATTTAATTATTACAACTTATTGCTGCCCGTGTTAGGAAACTCTTAGCCCCCAATGGTATTAATTACCAGCCCACTGGTCTAGTACTTGGTCCAGGATCGTAAATAGAATTATTCGGGTCAAGTGTTATACATTAAAGACATTCGACACCTAACAAATTTATTTTAAGAAAAAAGTATCGAAATAGCCATGGTTGCTATTTACTTTCCCAGACATCAAATTTTTATATTGTGTAATGTTTACAATTAAAATTCTACCTATTACGTAAGTTCGACAATATTAATTGTATTACATAACTTGTATCGCGCAATTAAAGACTATATATTATGTATATACTCCAAGCCTCTTCTTTTGAATAATTACGTTCTTCAGGAAAATTGTATGGGGTATTATTATGAAACTTGAATATCGGTGTATTACGCTTCCTCGTTCCTAGAAACCCGATGATGGGTTATTTGCTACATTATTTATGAAAGTTCCATGCTATCTGATGGCAAAGTAAATAATTGTATAACCCGTTTTATACATATAAAAAATACATGAAACAGCCTGTTTGGTGTTTGCAAGTAAGTAAGAACCAAACTGTCTGGTAAAAGGATCACAACAATGTCAAATTTGGAACACAAAGATACCACTAGCAGATATGTTATGATCTTGTTTGGCCATTTTGATCTTATTACGATCTTGACAGGCTTAACACAATTTTGTTAAGACAGTATAAGATTTTAAGTTAGTTTTCAAGAAAATTGATTTCAAGGACGATCAAGACGTGTTCAGATAGCTTCAGATCAGATAAAATTCCCTTGTTAATTGCGTTCAGGAACGATCAAGACGAGTTAAGTTTGTTTAGATCAAACAAGATCTCGATTTGATCTTGTTTGATCTGGACAAACTTAACACATCTTGATCGCCCTTGAACGCAATTATCTTGATAAACTGAACCGGTCTTTATCGTCTTTGAAAGCAATTATCTTGAAGTACGACTGAATATCATACACAGTCTTAACAAAATTGCGTTAAGGATATCAAGATCGTGATAAGATCAAAATGGCCAAACAAGATCAAATAGAAAAAAGAAGGGAAACGGGGAATGTGTCAAAGAGACAAAGACCTAAAGGGGAGTAATAACAACTCAAAGCCACCATAAGATCTTCAAAAACATATTTGTTAGTGTACAAAGACATCACATGAGTACAGCACAGAAAAGAAAAAAGAAAACACACCAACAAATGATCAACACAGCCCCAAATTGAAACCATGGGTGCAGATCAGGTGCACCGGTAGAGTAAGCATCTCTTGCTTCCCATAAGACACCCTTCCATCCGTGTTGAACATGTCAAATAAGTAGAAATATCAAATCTAGTAGAGGAAACAGCAATCTTAAGCTTTTCAAGCCTACAAATTCAGTTCACATTTTCGTTTCAATTTACTAATTTTTATTTTACGCATTTCATTTACTATCTATGGGCGTTAGAAGTAAGTTATAATGGTAAAAAATGGGATTTTAAGATAGTTTTTGTGCTATCTATTGTTAATTTTGCATTTTATTAATTGTTTTGTATCTGTCATTATTTTTTCACACATACAAAATTTTCAACGGATGAATGTTTATATTTTTTTTACTCAAACTTTACTTATGATATTTTTAATTTCTGATATTTAATTGCAGTACACTATTAAGGGTGCACCTGTGAGTTCACACTTAGAGTGCCTTGATTATAAATGCTGTTTTTGAATTTTTGTGCTTTGTAGTTGTCTAACGTCATTGTTTTCTGTGTTCCTGTTTTGGCCATGTCTTAAGACTTCAATTTTTGTAAATACCACTTTTTTTTCCTTCGGTATTCTACAGGCATGGCTCGCGTTGAAAAATTACCAATCTTGAAATATTCTAATCAGACGACAATAATTTAACTGATAATCTAACTAATGAAACTTTCTACCAATATTCAGTCTGAATTGCTCCATTTCAAGGTTGACATCCCTTTTGTGGATTGGTTTTTGTTAGGATGAACAAACGGATATAGGTTAAAGATAACTTAGCAGGTTTTTACTCATTGCAACCAACTTGGCAACTTTCAACATGAATTTCAGTAGTATCCCAATTTTTTTATAATAAGACAAATAACCCTTCCATTGAAGCACCTTCAAAAAAAGGATTAGAAAGTGAATAACAGCAATACCCTATGGTTGCAATTATAGATAATTGTTCAAGCCTAGGATGTAGTCTTGTGAATGTAATGTTTCGAAAAGATCATAACCATAAAAATACTTGAAACATGCATCAATTAATAAGTTCTATGAAAGCGTTGTTCCATTTGCTTAATCTTATCATGTATTTATAGGGATTTCGTCCCATGTACATTTGTCCCATATCCCTTTATTTGTTCATATAACATCGGCAAACGAATAACGAAGCCACAAAGCTAAAGTACTAGCACTGTGCACTACCTCTGTCTTTATATAGAAGAATTTTAGTTATTTTTCATCGGCCGATAGCAGTTCATATTAAATTGGACCAAACTTGAGGTCAAGTCGAAGTAATTGACGGTGTCCTACAAAATTATGATTTTTTTGCATGATGATTGCTAAGCTTGAGATACATTGAAATATAAAAAGAAAAAATGGGGTACCCATACTCGTTTTCGTTTCCCGTAGTTTGAAAATCGTCCAGTTTGACCTAAATTTACATTGAATATATAGGGAACATGGGTTTTAGACGGCTACAAAATTAAAAATGTTGTTTTGAAAATAGTTATACGTCCTACAGTTTTTCAAAAAACTAACACAATTCTGCAAAAGTTCTGAGCATTTTAAAAATATAAAAATTTTGGTAGGTCACCATGCTTGATTTTTCCATAAATGCATTCAAAGATACGAACTTGTTCAGAAAAAATGCTAGTTTTTCATAACGTCAAGGATCACGTTTGCCGACGTCAATACGAATAAAGAGAGTTGCGCACACAATATCTTAGCAGGAGTCCTTCGTGTATAACTGGTACTATTAATTGTTAAAATAAGTTTAACCACTTGGAACTGCAATACGTTTCTACATTATTTCCACAATTTCTAGATTTTTTCCCGGTGACAATGCTTATTTGGTTGTATTAACGCAGGCAAAGAACAAAAGATGTTATTTTTTACAGACTTTCATGACCTTTAAATTGACAATTTTAAGTTAGTTGTTGAGAAGTACTTTTATGGCACTAAATATAAAACATTTATGTCACATTATTTAAATTCATTATTCGCCCGTCAATTATTTTCGTCAATTAAAATTTAGTCGGTAAGATTTTTATAATAATTGCGATTAATTAAAAACAGAACAGATGAATGAAACCAATACATGCAATAACTCTCGCATTTACACGATTAAGCGCATATTGGCGGATCATCAGGGGAGGGGCTCCAGAGGTTGGAACCCCCTTTTTTCCTGGAAATATGACCTATTGCGAATATGCAATTGTGTTTGAATGCTATCATTACTATTTACAACAATATTACAAATAAAGCTGCATTTTTGCAATAATTGCAAGATCGTTTTTAGCAAATAACAATGTTCATTGCTATTTCGGCAAAAAAAGCATACGTTGCTCTTGAAGCATTTTACCTTTAACACAATACACCTGCCTGCATTTGTTCGATAATTCAGCAACATTAACATTTTAAATGATGTTCAGGGTTTCCCAAAGAATATCAGGACTTTCTTCATTTCCCCCGGATTTCTGGACTTGACGATTTTAAGATGAATGAAAATGTTAGGGGGAAGTTGATAAGGCATTTTTATACTGTACCTTCATTTTTTAATTTAATGTAATATGTGTTTCTCCCGAAAGCGGCGTTGTATAGACATTGATTAAATTGAATTTCCAAAGTTAATCGCTAATAATTTAAAAACTTACGAAAATGCATTTATAGATTGAAAACAGTCTATCTCAACATACAAAAATGTGATTTTTTTAGTTTTCGTTGCTTTAAAGTTATATCCCTAAAAATAGTATTACTATACGAAACCATCTTAAAATATTTTAAATTCTTCAAAGTTTTCACCTTCAAACACCAGCTTCCATTTGAAGTCTGCATTTGTTTTTACAAATAGTACCTCTTTGCGAATTTTTAAATTTCACTCTTTCAACACCAAACAATCAAATAGTTGAGGAATATCAACTTAAAAAAGAACAGTTCAGAAGTCGCAAAGAATAGGCATGATTAACATGGAGTGATATTAAAATGACAGGCAACATCTTCCTCTTATTACAGCTACTGGAAAATGTACTGAAACTTTATTTTCTATATAGAAATATATAAAATACCATACATTAATCCATCACCCGTCAATGCTATGCAAATGTTTGAATATTAAACTGATAAAATTTTGACTGCATTCATATGAAGTCTAGAGAAAACAATTTTCAATTAACCGTTCGCGGAAAGATAAGATGTCGATGTTTGTCAATTGGTTTTGATGTTCACGAATTTCATTAATAAAGGTGTTTTGTTACGCGCTGACTATATACTATGTGCATCGTGTTTTAGGCCTAAAAAGAAACCACTGTATTCTTAGGTCGTATAGTTCTTGGTCCGTGTATTCTGACAAATGGAGAGGACAATATAGCTTTGCCTAAAAGTGTCATTATTCTATCAAAAACTTAGCGACTATCTCTCCAACCTATGAACTTGGTTAATTTTTGTTGTATGCGACGGTGTTAAATTTTGTTCCATTGCCTTTCAGTACTGTGTGTTTGTAGAGACGTTGTCTCGTGTGCATTTCCTCCAAATCCATTTATTATGTATTCATTTTTTTTTCATTTTGTTTGCCAATTTTGTTGTATTGTTTGTTTTTTTTTTAAGAAAAGGCAATTTTTGTAACCCTTAAAGTTTCCCCACTGTGGTGGCACAAAATTTGGGGAAATCATATGAAACGTCATAGGAGTTTTACGTTCCCATAAACGTCATACAATAGAAAGGGACGTCACCAAACATTTTCAAGACAAGACAACACCAGAAGGCGTTCAATTACTTTGACTTGACCTTACCGAACTATTCTAGGGTAAAAATGTCCAATTATGAAGAAAGAAGCAAAAATACTAGTAAACTGCCCAAATTTTATTTCTGTATTTCAGTATCAGTATAGACAATTGATGAAGAAAAAATAACATGAAACACTTACAATGGCCGAACATTACAATCACATGCCACAATCCACCAAGGAACAGCACAAGAAAAACAATAAAATGACAAAAGACAAACATAGACAACGATAGGAACTAGGGATAGCCGGACTTGGTACCGAAACTAGCAACAGCTAGCGATAGGGTTAAACCGGTTTATAGGTACCCAAACCTTCCCTTTTCTCTATCCCGTTTCCCTATAGTATAATAAACATACAAATAAAACCCAATACAGGTAGACCACTAACACCACGACCACAATCTTGAAAAGGGAAAGGTAGACAAAACGTAATTTTGAAAGATGGGTCAAGGAACCTAATTTATTCATATTGATTTGGTACGAATGCCAACATCATTTTCCCTTTTTTATTTTGGATGGTAATCTCCTCACAACAGTAAGAAGAAATTTGCACCATCCGAGACATAACGGTGTTGAGACACATTACTATTAAACAGCCATTTAGCACGATTCATAATGTAATTCGCCTAATTCATTGCTTTTAAATGGCTGATTCACTGTTAATAAATTATTAATTCATTTTTATTTTTGATAAACCTTTTAGCACTTTTACATTGTAATCCATCAAATATACATGTCTGCTTCAACAAAATATCAATTTTCTTATCGGCATCATATGGAAACCATCAAAATTGCATTACCTTATAAATATGCATATTCTTGTTGTGATTACTAGAAAATTTCGTAAGCATTTTAATATGGATTTTACAATAGTATCAAAATTAGCACGTCACATAAACAGAACAGTTTTCAATGTGTTCACTTTTTCAGTGTCTGTTTTTATTTCAGTTTAACACCCGATTTATTCTATATTCAACATCTAGGAATACCAGTACTGTAGTGCTGGCCCAAGATAAAAAAAAATTGATTTTATATGCCTATTTAACAAAAAAGTTGAAAAACTAAAGAGTTTCTCATTTGTGCAACGCTCGTTCCCTAGCTTGTTTATACCTTACTGGTTATATGTTCTCTATCAGCTTTTATACAAATTTGGTCTTCCTGATGGTTTGATTTAATCGTTACTAAAAAAAGACATAATTTTCGATTATAGTAACCTTAGTATTCTGCTAAATTGTTTGCCAGTAGCCTCTCGCCACCAAGGGGAAACTTGAAAAAAATCATTATACATAGTATCACTCAAAACTTAATTCAGTGTACTGAATAAATGGTAAAGCTTTCTTCGCAATTCAGGAATACTATGGTAACGTAGGAATACTATGGTAACGTAGGAATACTATGGTAACGTTATCCTTTCACACTTCTTGATTTTTTTGCTAATTTGTGGCTTCTTTAACCTCTAACGAAGAACTGCCAATTTCTACTGCAATTCACTAAAATAAAAATAAATATTAGAATAATAATATATAAAATAAAAATAAATATTAGAATAATAAAATATAAAATAAGAATAGATATTAGAATAATAATATATAAAACTGATACACTTATAAATGTGTCGAACAACTGACTGATATTTAGCAACAAGTCCTTCCAAAATTATATGGTATCACCAACAAAAATGTAGTTTAGCTTGTAAACTATACCTTAGGTCTACAATCAATCTTAGACAAAGGCAAATGATTCAAAACTATAACAACCTATTGTTGAATTGAAGTTTCATATGTAAGAAGGCTTGATATCATAGTCAACGGAAATTATGTCCTTAGCTACATGTAGCTGTCAGTAACTGCGAGCATTTTTCCGGACAGTGCCCGTGTGTATTGTCTTCATGTTTTATGTACCTCATTGTAAGGGTACTCGTCTTGATAAGTTGGGTTTTTTCTAGTTTGATTTTTACTGTGAGTCTTTTTGTGTATTTATTTTTTAGCCATTCACCACACATAGGAGGTGGGTTTGGATCCAAGAAAACGAGTTTAACCCCACCGCAATTTTTGCGCCTGTCCCAGGTCAGAAATATTTTGGTGGTTGGCTTGCCCTTGTCCTCTTATAAAATTTTAGTTTCTTGCTATTTGGGTTATTGGATGTGGTTTGTTTCCATTGATTTATTCACTTTTTTTACTTTTATGGGGCCATTTAGGGCTTGCTTTATGGTGTGAGGTTCCTCAATGTGTTGAAAACAGTACGGTGACCCCTCGATGCTTTGTTTTGGGTCGTTTAACCTTGATATGGGATGTTATCTCCATTTACCCCATTTCCTTTCTTTTTTATATGATAGTTTCTGTCACCATTTACTTATTAATCAGCAGGAACACCTTGACATCTGACTATACTCCCAATTTAGAGTGAATCAATCAGTCTATCTGCCTGTCCGTTCGTCCGACACTAATTTCTGCTACTCCTTTAAAATTACTGGATGAAATTTCATGGATTTTTCGAGAGACCTTTAACACATGATGAAACAATGCACATCAAATTTGAGGTCCTGATCTTGTCACTTTTGAGGGTTACTCATAGCCAAACATAGACTTTTGAAGTCATTGTCATTAGGGGTAATTGTATGCTATCCACGACTTCTCCTCAAACAATGTATGGAATTTGATGAAACCGGCAGCGAACCTTTATCACATGATATTTTGGTTTTGATATGTTTCCGATAGACATACATGGACTTGGGCATTCACTGTCATTAGTTCGGTATACAGGTACATGTATGACATCGGCAACTTTAATCAATCCAATGCACGGAATTTGATGATACTTTCAAAGAATCTCTATCACGATGCCAAAGAATACCTCCTTTTTAGCTTACCTGGCTAAAGGCCATGTGAGCTTCTGCCATCACTTGGCGTCCGTCGTCCGTCGTCGTCGTCCGTAAACTTTCCACATTTTGACTATCTTCTCTGAAACCACTGGACCAATTTTAACCAAACTTCACAGGAATGATGTATGGTAGGTCCTTCACAAAGAATGCCGAGATATTTTCGATCCGCCAAAAAACATGGCCGCCAGAACCGAACATAGTTTTAACATTGGACCCTATGGGAAAATGCACATTTTGGCTATCTCTTCCGAAACAACAGAGCAAAACTGAACCAAACTTTTGGGAATGATGTATGGAAGGTACTTTACTTAGAATACCGAAATTTTTCCGATCGGCCAAAAACATGGCCGCCAGCGCAGAACATAGTATAACATGGGACCCTATGTGAAAGGCATACATTTGCTATTTCCTCTGAAACTACTGAAGCATATTGAATCAAACTTTACAGGAATGATATATGGAAGGTCCTTTACATAGATTACCAAAATTTTTCTGATCAGCCAAAAAAACTTGGCCGCCAGCGCAGAACGTAGTTTAACATGGGACCCTATGGGAAAATCATATATTTGCTATCTCCTCTGAAGCTACTGAAGCAAATTGAACCAAACTTTACAGGAATAATGTATGAAAGGTCCTTTACAAAGATTGCCGAAATTTTTCCAATCGGCTGAAAAACATGGCAACCAGCGCAGAACATAGTTTAACATGAAACCCTATGGGAAAAGCATATATTTGCTATCTCCTCTGAAACTACTGAAGCAAATTGAATCAAACGTATTGAACGTCCTTTACTTAGATTACCGAAATTTTTCCGATCGGCCAAAAAACATGGCCTCCAGCGCAGAACATAGCCTTCCGTATTCGTTCTTATGAGGGGAAAGTCGAATGGTACTGGTATGTCTACCGCGACGACGATCCAACCTTTTAATTGAATGGATGATTTCAGAGAAACTTTATCTCAATGATGCAATAGTGCACCTCTTACTCTAGATATTTATCTAACAATTTTGGGGGATTTCTCTTACCAGTACATGGGCTTATCCATTCATTGCCATGGTTTATGTGCCGCTGGTACTTGTATGCAATCTGCATTTCCTAGAACGAATGAATGGAACTTGTTGAACCTTTCAGACAATTTTAATCACATGATGTCATTCTGTTTTAGATATTTTCCTGCCATTTTTTTCTCCTAATACCGCACACGGACTTTAACACGGACTTAACCATTCATTTTCAATACACTTCCTCCTTGGCCGATGAACGGGAATACCTGAAAATTTCAGAAAAAAAAATTATCAGGTAATGCATCAGTGAACCTCCTGTTCTGAATTCTGATCCGACCAATTTTGGGGATGCCATTTCTTGTCATGTATTTCTTGTCATGTGTCATATCACCTGCAATTTCTCCCAAAACCAATGAATGGAACCAATGAATGAAATGTGATGAATCTGTCATAGTGGACCTCCTTATTAAGGTTTTGATTCAATCAATTTTTTGGGTTCACACTTGGATACTGCCATTCATGTAGCTGCTAATTTGGCGGTGGTATTATTTGTAACTATGCTCACAGTATTTCATAGTCTTTGTGGAAAGTTAATTAATTAAAAACATATTTCACAAAATATAAATACATATATATCTCAACTAAATCTTGATTTCTTGTGACGTCGATTCTCACTTTAACATTATAGAAAATTTGAATCTCATAAGCCAAACAGCAATATCGAGCATTTTAATTATCTATTAAAAAACAAAATTGGCAAGCGTTATAATTTATATTCAGAAAAAAAGAGTCACAGTAGTATAATCTGAATTACGCAACAATCTATAAGATCATGATAACCTCGAGTCGTAGACTTCTCTGGACGACAATAAAGGCTCATCAGCAAAAACTAAATCTTGATAAAATTGTCGTAGATATATTTGACATGCACATTAACTTGTCAAACAGCAATATCAAACATTATAATACTATTGTTATCTATGAAAGGCATAAGATTCATATCAAGTGTTATACTTTAAAGACATTCTACAATATTAATAAAAAAATAGTATCGGAATTGCTATGGTTGCTATTTCCTTTCCCAGACAAAACTGTTTATATTAATTAAACATTTTAGATTGTTTTCACAATAAAAATTGTACCTATTACGTAAGAACGACAGTATAAACTGTATTACATAACTTGTATTGCAATTAAAGACTATATATTATGTATACACTACAAACCTCTTCTTTAGAATAATTGCGTTCTTCAGGAAATTTGTATGGAATATAATTAAGAAACTTGAATATCGGTTTTATTACGCTTCCTTGTTCCTAAAAACCTGATGATGGTTTATTTGCGATACGTGGTAGCATCATTATATATGAAATTTCCATGTTATGGATAACTGTATAACTAATTTTAATTTAAAAATGCTCGAAAAAGCCAGTTTTGTGTTTGCAAGTAAGTCAGAACCGAACCGTTAGGCTAAAAAAGAATAATCCAAATAATTACAAATTTGGAAACACAAAGATACAACGACATCACATAAGTACAGCACAGAAAAAGAAAAAAGGAAACTACCAAATAAATGATCAACACAGACCCAAATTCAAACCATGGGTGCAGTTCAGGTGCACCGGTAGAGTAAGCATCTCCTGCCTCCCATAAGACACCCTCTATCCGTTTTGAACATGTTAAATAAGGTAGAAAAATCAAATATAGTAGAGGAAACAGCAATCTAAAGATTTTCAAGCCTACAGATTCAATTTATGTTTTCGGTTCGATTTATTAATTTTTGTTTTCGCATTTCATTTACTATCTATGGCCTTTAGAAGTAAGTTAAAATGGTAAAATGGGGTTTCAAAGTAGTTTTTGTTCTATCTATTGTTAATTTTGCATTTTTCATTGTTTCGTATCTGATTTATTTTTTTTTTTCACACATACGAAATTCTCAACGAATGTTTATATTTTTTTACTCAAACTTTGTTCTATGACATTTTGAATTTCTTGATGTTCAATCGCATTTCACTATTTTGGGAGCACCTGGGAAATCACACCGTGAGTGCCTTGAATTTGAATGTTGTGTTTTTATGTCTGTGCTTTGTAGTTGTCTAACGTCATTGTTTTCTGTGTTCTGGTTTTGGCCATGTCTTTAGAGTTCGATTTTTGTAAATATTACTTCTTTGTTCCGTCGGTATTCTACTACGGTTGTCTCTTCGTGTCGCGTAGAAAAATTGCAAATATTGAAAAATTCTAGTAACAAAACTAAAATTTTACTGATAAACCAACTAATGAAACGAACTACCAATATTCAGTCTGAATTTAAGGTTTGGAGAGCTCCCTTTGTTAGGATGGGATGAACAAACAGATATAAGACAACTTAGCATGTTTACACTCAGTGTAAACAACTTGGCAACTTTCATCATGAATTTCAGTAGTATCCCATTTTTAAATAATGAGACAAATAACCCTTCCATTGAAGCAAATGCAATTAAAAGATTGAAGTGTGGGGAACAGCAATGATAGCTAATTGTTCAAGCCCAGGGTGTAGTCTGGTGAATGTAATGTTTCAAAATGATCATAACCATAAAAATACTTGACACAGGCTTTGAAAAGGTCTATACATCGACAAACGAATGACGAAGCAAAAAAAAATTATAAAGAGGAAAATCTCTAATAACAAAAAAAAATAATAATGATACTATAAAAAACGCAAAAGAGAAAAATCAAAAAAAAAATTATAATAAATGCGGCAATTCATTTAACACAAATAAAATCATCATTACAAATACAAAACAAAGGAAAACACAGAAAAACGCTACAAAACTAAAACACCATCAGTGTGCACGATCTGTTTTTTTATAGAAGAATTTACAAACTGTGAGCTCCCGAGAGTTTATTTAATCGATCATTGTCAATATGTCCTATTTAAGAGGATCAATCTTAGGAAATAGTTCTATCCTTTAAATGTCCAGTTTTAAAGTAAGAAGCAAAGATACCAGAAACAGCAAAATTTTTTTGTGTATTTTATTATAAGTGTAGACAAAATATTATTTAATCATATTGATTTAGTATTAATACCAAAATCATTTTTCTTCTTTATTTTTAGGGTGATAGTCTTGTCACAACATTAAGACAAAATTTGCACCTTCCGAGACAAAACGGTGTTGAGACACATTACTATATTACCATCTGTTTAGCATGATTCATAATGTAATTCGCTTACACCATTGCTTTTAAATGGCTGATTCACTATTGATGATAAATTATTTATATTATTTTTATTATTGATAAACCTTTTAGCAGTATTACATTGTAATCCATCAAATAAACATGTCT
>MJUU01009187.1:31410-67060 GCA_002080025.1 Modiolus philippinarum
TAGTAAACGCTGCTGTTGTGAAGACTATTTCTACGTCAATCATCATCAATCATCACGCGCGGGAGGCGGAGTTTTGATCTGACCGACAAGTGGGTGAAACTTATCCACGTGATCACCTGTGCAATTGCCATAATCAAGTTTCTAAACATCATTCAAAGTAACGTAAAGAAAAGATAGAGCGCTAAGGTTTTTTTTTATTTTGACGGCATTTTTGTTGATTTTTCATACTGTGAAAAATTTTAAATAGAAAAGAACTATTTGTCAATGTAACTTTTCAAAATAATCAACAGTCAGTATAATAATAATATCAATGTTGTGTTTTACATTGACTATGGAAAATAGTAGCCAGGGTGATGGACAATAATGCACTCCCCTTCGGGTCGTGCACTATTGTCCATGACCCTGGCTACTATTTTCGCATAGTCAATGTAAACACAACATTATTATATAAATAATGATGGGTTTTCCATGAAATATGCCAAAATATGTCCAAAGGTTAGAAATCATAGTGCACTCTCTCTTCTATTCGTGTAGTATATATAATTATGGCACTTCTACGAGATAAGTATGGGGTTTAACGGAGCAATAACGTGATAAGTTGATGATGACATCCAAAAGTGGTATTGTATATCTAAATAAAGGTGGGTGTGTAAGGAATGTAGCATGAAAACGTCAATATAAGATATTTTGCACTATCATGATTTAAAATGATCAATTATGCAATATCACATATTATCATATACTTACTCAAAATATGTGTCTTTTTGCATGTGTCAGAAAGAAAGAACTTATCTTCAGGGGGTTTTATATGAAATCCGTATTACATGGACGGGAAATATGGATTTTTCAAAATGGCGACTGACGATTTTCCAATTCATGGAATAAACAAAGATTCACATCTTTCAGGATCATTTTACTGACTCAGGTTATAAATAAATTTATTCATTTACTTGTAACAATAATCATTTTTGCAGATTTTTAGTGTACACCCGTCACAAGTCTCTTACTATTATGTAGTTGTTCATGTTTATGAACCGCGTTGTAATTAAAATACCTTTGTCGTTTTGTAAAGAAAAATCCTATTGTTAGCAAAGATTAATCAAGAAGTTTACCCTTAATCAATTTTCAGCTATTTCAGTACCCTTTACCAAATACAATAATACAATAATTAGCCCGCGGGCTAATATGCTAATATGGATCAAATCATGGCCCTTGGGCTAATATGGATGTCTTGGGATGATATGAGATATGATATGAAAAATGCCATATATTAATCTCTATTTATTAATTATCTTTTGTTTATTTAATATGTTTAACACTTGCAATTCTATACGAATAACACAGTATGCCAATATGACCTAAACTGGGCCATTATGGATTTTTCCGTATTAGCATAGTGCAATAACGGGTTTTTCATAACTCCTCTTGACTTATCGTCTCTCGCTATGAAAACATTAGTGTAAGCCAATGGTGCGTAAATTGTCGTCTGCTGCCGTTCTTTGACAGCACTCAAAGTCTTTTAAACTAAAAAGTAAAGAAATACTGGAAAGCAATTCATACAATTTATTGAAAAAATGTATCACTGTGTAATGTTTTTCATATTGGTATCGTTGTTGATCCTCAGTAAGTCACATTGGCCTGAGGCGCAATTATGGCTCAATTTTGATCTATAACAATGCCACTTTGAAAAACATTACGCTATAATACTATATTATGGACATACACTGAAACAAAAGTAAAAATAAAATAATGTGCTCTAATCTTTGGTCATTTATAGCATATTGCAAGTTGGCCGTATTTGGCTAATTTCCCAAAATATAGGCATGTTAATGACGTCACTGTGACGTCATGACTGACTTTTCTGTATAAAAGTGTCAGATTATATCACTATAATCATTTGGCAAATGAATCAGTGCATTTTTGGAGAGGTTGAATGATTTATATATTTTTGTAATTTTAGGGGCCAATTTCCTATTGCTTATCATACCTCCTCCTTTTCAATGGACGAATGATTATATTATTTGACTCAAACTTTGCTCAATGACATTTTGAATTTCCTGATTCTCAATCGTATTACACTATTAAGGGAGCACCTGTGAGTTCACACTGTGAGGGCCTTGATTTTGAATGCTAAGTTTTTAATCCTGTGCTTTGTTTTCTGTGTTCTCGTTTTTGGCTATGTCTTTGGATTTCAATGTTTGTAAATACCAATTCTTGGTTCCTTCGATATTCTGCAGCCATTGTTTCATGTCGCATAGAAAAATTGCAAATCTTGGAATATTCTAATAACAAGACTACAATTTTACTGATAATCTAACTAATGAAAGGTACTACCAATATTCAGTCTGAATAGCTCCATTTTAGGGGTTAGAGGGCTCCCTTTGTGTATTAGTTTATGTGAGTATTGGATGAACAAACGGCTATAAGGTCAAAGACAACTTAGCATGTTTACACTCATTCCAACCAACCTTGCAACTCTCAACACGAATTTCAGTAGTATCAAAATGTTTTATGATAAGACAGATAACACTTCCATTGCTACACCGATTCACCTGCAAAGAAAGGATAAGAGAGTTTGGAAAAGCACTATCCTATGTTTGTAATGATAATATAAAAAAGTGTTGTTAATTGTTCAAACCCGGGATGTAGTCTGGTAAATGTAATGGTTCAAAAAGATCATAACCATAAAAATACTTGACACAGGCTTTGATAAGGTCTATACATCGACAAACGAATGACGAAGCAAAAAATGGTATAAAGAAGAAAATCTCTTATCAAAAATAATAATAAAAAAACGCAAAGAGACAAAAAAGAAAAAGAAAAAAAACAATAAAATCATCATTACAAATGCAAAACAAAGGAAAACGTACAAGAACGCCACAAAACAAAAGCGCTAGCAGTGCGCTCGATCTGTTTTTATAGAAGAATTTTAAGACTGTGATTTCCCAAGAGTCATTGTTAATTTTTCATATTTAAGAGGATCCGCCTTAGGAAATAGTTTGACTTTAAATGTCCAGTTTAAAAGTAAGAAGCAAATATACGAGAAACAGCAAAATTTTATTTGTGTATTTTATTATCAGTGTAGACAAAATATTATTTAATCATATTGATTTAGTATTAATACTAACATCATTTTTCTTCTTAATTTTTAGGGTGATAGTCTTGTCACAACATTAAGACAAAATTTGCACTGTCCGAGACAAAACGGTGTTGAGACACATTACTATATTACCATCCGTTTAGAATGATTTATAATGTAATTCGCTTACATCATTGCCTTTAAATAGCTGATTTCCTGTTGTTGATAGTTATTTATATCATTTTTATTATTGATAAACTTTTTAGCACTTTTACATTGTAATCTATCAAATATACATGTCTGCTTAAACAAAATCTTTTCGGCATCAAATAGGAAACCATTTTAATTGCCTTACCTTATAAATATGCATATCCTTTTGTGTGATTTCTTGAAAGTTTTGTAATAAGCATTGAAGGGAAATGGAGTAAAAGCAAATTAGACAAAATCTCCACAAATACATGGGAAAACGAGCAATGGAACAACGCTTTTATTGTTGTTCTTCATCTTGTAAAGTAAGTGAGAACCGAACCGTCAGTCTGAAAAGAACAATCCAAGGACAATGGCAACGTCGGAAAAACGAAGAAACGAAGACATAACATGAGCACGGCACAGAAAAGAAAATGAAGACACGCACATATACAAAAATGAACAACACGGACCCAATAAAAACCATGGGTGAGATCAGGTGCACCGGTAGAGTAAGCATCTCCTGCTTCTTATAAGACACCCGTCGTGTTGAACATGTCAACTCCGGTAGTAAGGTCAAATCTGGTAGAGGAAAATCAAACTTTAGTGGCAAAGAGAAAGATCTGTTGTCATCTGGGAAACAGATATCTCATAGCGGTCCACAAGATCGTGATGTCGACCGTAATGTTGTAGTGATGACCTCAAGTTATGGGCAACATACCCTTGCTTAAGTAGCCTATTTGTAAGCAACCGAGCTCTATCAAGGTAGTCACTGTATCGACCACAGGCCCTTGGGTAGCGAATGAGTTGGGAGATGTTAACTCCCTATGCTGGTGCTTTTGGAATGTTGCTACAAAGAAAGGGGAAGTTGACTATTGGAAAAGTGAAGTCATCTTTTGTAAGCATTTTAAAAGAGATTTATTGATTGTATAAAAATTAGCACGTCATATAAGCCGAAAATTTTCAGTTTGTTCACTTTTTCAGCGTCTGTTTTCATTTCAATTTCACCTTTATTAACAAATGTTTATTGAATTATTATTTTATTAATATCATTAAATATCATCTATAATCAATATCTAGGAATATAAGTACTGTAGTGCTGACACACAAAAACTGATTTTATTAGGAAATTTGATAAGCCTAATTAACAAAAATGTTGAAAAACTAAAGAGTACATCTTTTGTGCAAAACTTGATCCCTAGCCCATCTAGACCTTACTTGTTATATGTTCTCCATCAGCTTATAAACAAATTTAGATTTTTGGTGTTCCTGGTGTTTTGATTCAATCTACACTGAAAAGATATAATATTTGAAAAATCATAGTAACCGAAATATTCGGCTAAATTGATTGCTGCTGGCATTTCCCCACCAAGTAGAAAACATATTGCCTTTAACAGTTTTCATTCAAAACTTAATTCTGTGTTTTGAATTTATGGTAAACCTTTCTTCGCAATTCAGGCAATGTTGGGAAGACTTCGTTGACGTCATTTTTCTCACTGCTTGAATTTTTTATTGATTTGAGCTTCTATAACCTCTCACGAAGTACTGTCATTTTACTGCAATTCACTAATAAAAACGATTATAGAACAATAGTATAAAACTGCATGATACACCGACTGACTGATCTTCTTCAAAATATTGTCTAGCTTAAAACAGTAACTTCGGTATTTTGTTATTTATTAAAAACTTAAATAAAGTTTAAAATCATAGTTTGTCTTGTCCTAGAGGAAAACAAAATATTTCAAAACTGAAACTACGAATGATAGGTTTTGTCACCATTTACCCGCTAATTAACAGGAACAACTTGACATCTGATCGTATCGAGCTAGTTTAGTGATTACTGAATCAGTCCGTCTATCTGTCTTTTCATTCCTCTGATATTCCTTTTAAATTACTGAATGAAATTTGATGAAAATTTCAAGAGACCTTCAGCACATAATGACACAATGCACCTTAAATTTTGGGCCGTTTTTGTGGTTACTTATAGCAAAACATTGGCTTTGAAATTAAGTTGTCAAAATGCGCATATGCAGAATTAAATTTCAAAGTAACTTCGGTATTAAGTCATTCGATAGTCATTGATATTAGGGGGTAATGGTTTGCCACTCACAACTCTACCTAAACCAATGTGTAGAATTCGATGAAACCATGAGAGAATCTTTCTCACATGATGCCAAAGTGCAACTTCTATTTTAGATTTCGATATGACCAATATTTGGGGTTTCCAAATCACATATACGGATTAGGCAATTCACTGTCATTAGAGGGTTGCACTGGTATGCCATCCCTCTAATGCCTCCTAATCCAGTGTACAATTTTTTTATGATTCTTATGGTGATGAGGAAGGTCCTCATAGGAAGGTATCACGATGCCAAGTGCACTTCCTTTTTTAAGATTTTGATTAATCATATACCTTCTTATAACCATATATGGACTTGGTAATTCGTTGGTATTTGTGTTGCCTACTGGTATATCAGCCACAAGCCCGCCACCGCTCAAATCAACGAAATGAATTGATGAAGCATGACGCGATAGTGCACCTCTTACTATAGATTTTGATTTGACAAATGTTTTAGTTTGCCATAGCAAAACATTGGTTTTTCCTAGCCATTCATTGTCATTTTGGTAGTGGTTATGGTATGCCACTTATATTTTCTCCTAAACAATGAAAGGATTTGATGAAACTATCACATAATGCCATATTTTGATTCCTATTCATAATTTCGATCCTACCAATTGTTTGTTATCCCAATACCACAAACTGACTTAGCTATTCATTTTCAAAAATGGGATGAATACTAGTATGCTATCCGCACCTCTTCCTAAACCAATGAACGGGATAAGGTGACATTTCGATCCAAAGAATGTTTATTACTTAATGCAATAGTGCATCTCCTACGTTGAATTCTGATCTGATCAAATTTTGGGGTTTCCAATTACGAAACATGGACTTTGCCATTCACTGTCATTGGGGAATCTGATATACAAACTGCTTTTCCTGGAACACCAATGAATGTAATGTGATAAAGCTTTTAGATAATTTATATAATGTAATGTATAAGTGCACCTCCTATTTTAGATTTTGATTTGACAAATTTTTGGAGTTCCAATAGCCGTTCATGTATCTGACGTGAGTGTGTGTGTGTTTGGGGGGGGGGTGAGGGATGCGGTGTCGATTGTATCTTTGGTGAGTTATTTTCAGAGTATTTCTAGATCAAATTGTTATCTTTGGAGCACTAAGAGCGTATCAAATGAAGAACAGTTTATACTTAGCAAGATTATTCATGTAGACAATTCTTAATATATTAAAAATTTAAAAAATTTGAAGGATAAAATATTATGAAGAGGAACTTGTTAGTAGTCATAACCGTAAGAACAGAGTGAACATCATGACCTGCAAAGAATTTCAGTGGTACTTTAATTTTTTCCAACGCTTAAGTAGAACTTGAATTTTTAAAAATTCACTCAGGAAGTTCATAGTTTAGTTTTAATCACATGCAATAGTTTTAACATTAATGCAAAGTCAAGCAGAAATCAGTAAAATTAAAAGTCAATCACTATGTATCTAACTCGAAAATCCGATTTTAAATAGCCCCTTAAATCATAAAGCTATTTAGAGCTTACAAATCTGAGAAAAAGTATGAAACAACGTCAGTTGAATACCGAAAGAAGAAGGGAATTGATGATCACAAAAATCAAAGTACAAAGACATTGCGAAAACGGTAACAGAGAAAAACAAAGACAAAACAAGGACGTAAGACAGCCACATGGCACGGAAATAAAAAGACAACAATTAGAACTAAGCATGGTGTACATTTTGTAAATTCCCATGAAAACCGGGAGTGATATCAGGTGTACCGGAAGGTTTAGCATGTACTGAATGGTTACACGGAGAGACTGGTAGTGTCGATATGTATACTTCTTCTGCTTTGCATGATTTAACTGTCATGTGTCAAGTCCGTTAAAAAGGAATGCATAAAAAGCTTCAAGTGCAACATTTTACTTCTACCTAACTTTATACCTTTTGGAAAGTTATAAAATATCCTGGAAAAAGATGAGAAAACTTGATGCAATACCTAGTGAAATACAATTAAATTGTAATTGTAGTGTAATACGACTGTGTATGTTGTATTTAGTCAAAGGTAAACAAGTCTGTCGCAGTTTGCATACATTTTGTAACCGTTGCAATAAATTTGTCAACCAATTCGGCGGTCCATCAAACTTCCAGTGTGTCAAGTAACAGTCCTTCTGTATTTAGTTCATAAATAAACAACAACTCAAGATCAAATTTTCCATTTAGATATGCCAGTATTATCTGTTATCCCATGGGAGTAACACAAAAGTTTTTACATAAATTTATAGGGCAATTTTTATGTAGTTTGTTGATAATAAAATACAGAATTGATATTTGATATTGTTTTAATTCTGTTTGGATTGATTTATGTGTATTGGAAGTCAAATTTTGTGTAATACGTACTTAATTCTTCTTGATTTACAGTCATTTCTTTGCCGGGGAATAACTTCCTGTTTTTATATCTTGCATTTAACTAGAATTCATTTCATATTCAATTTGACGGAAATGACTTTCTTAGTACTGCTTGAACAGGGGGAATTTTGGTGTAAAGTTATCTTATTCTTGTAACTCAAGATATTTCTAAAATGGTCTCTAGATATCATTCTACAAGAAAAAAAAATAAATTAGTTACAATAAATGATGTCTTTTTGTCGGGCAATGGGTGAAAAAGATTGTAAGATTACTTTGCCACTTAATTTCCATGACAAAATAATGTGGATGTAGCGTTGCTCGACTGCATCTAGCAATGCATTTCGCACACACAGGTGCAAAAGGCTGCCGGCTTGAACTTATTGTGAGGTATGAGCAAAGCTCATTGTTGAAGGCCTCATGGTGACTTCAAGATGAAGTACAACAATAAAATCGTTGTTCTATGCTTGTATTTACCATGTATTTGTAGAGACTTTGTCTCATGTGCTTACTCATTTACTCCATATCCCTTCATTTATACTTTAACAAAATACCGAAGTTACTGTTAATTCATTTGCTGCTTATGCGCATTTCGACAACTTATTTCTCATCAGTGCAGATCAAACCAAAACATTTTGAAGTCCATATACATTGTAAGGAAATACGTGAATACCCGATAGAGAACAAATAACCAAAACAATCTAAAAAGAAAAGCCAAAATTCAGAAAAGGACAAGGGAGATACTCCTTTTAAACAAAATTATGTAAAATTTAGATATTGCAAATTTAAATAAAATCGGTTTTCGGGTCAGCACCGAAGTACTGACTCCTGTGTTGGTGAATACCCTCGGGGACCAACAGTCCACCAGTAAATAATTAAATACCGAAGTTACTGTTAATTAATAATCTGCGCATTTCGACAACTTATGTCTCATTGGTGCAGATCAAGCCAAAACATTTTCGTATGAGCATCAATAATAGCCACTTCACCGCTCAATCTTTCGAAACTAATAAGCTAATCATTTTTGTTATAATTTGCTAAATTTTGTCCAAAATGTATGAAATAAGCCTTAGCCTAACTTTAAATCTATGAATACAAGTTTTGTCCTTATTTGCTATGTCTTTACACTTCGACTTTTGTGGTCATCTCTTCCATTGTTCCTTCGGTATTCTACTGCAATTGTTTTATACACTCTGATGAAGAATTTGATCATTTATGTAACAGAAAAGTAAACCTCTCGCCTATATCTAACATTAATCTGGACTAATTTGTTTCTAAATAAGAAATATATAACAAAATACCGAAGTAACTGCGATTTTATGTTCTTCATATGGCAATTTCAACAACAGTGATGTCTTATGAATTATGAATAACATGATTTAGCTTCTTTTTTATCCCTTTTTCAATGTAAATATTCTTTATTTAATATATATATTGTAACATTTATATTTATGATCTTTTTTGCAATGCTATTAAAACCAACTTTTCTGTCTTAACAAAGGCAATTCAACTGAGAGAAACTAGTGTGCTATATGTTCTGTGATTAGAATAAATTAACAGCCAAAAATTATGTTAAAGTCTTGTTACCATTTAAAAATCGTAATCCATCATTACATTTACTGACGGTGATGTTTAAAGGGTTCACACTGTTGGTGCTTTTTTGTGGCGCCGTCATTTTTGTTGTCTCTCTGTGTATGTTCCTTATATTACTTAGTATTCCTGATTTATGATTTTTGGTTTTTGCTTCGATATTCATTTGGAAATTTAGATATACATTTCAAAGTCTAAAAAGTTTCAAGAAATAATTATTTAGATACTTTTGTAAACAAAAATAAAAAGATTATAATGGCCGAATTAAGAAGAGTTTATGTAATTCACTTTGTAGCAAATATAAATACCATTCCATAGTTTTATCTTACGAATAAAAATATGTAAAATGATATTGTGAAATTAAATAAAGTAAAACTTGATATTAAACTTCGTCTACTTTCGATTCTATCTTTCGAAATAATGATAATGAAAAAAATAAAATAAAACACAAAAAAATATTTGTTAATTTCTGACAACGTGACGACCACGGGGGTTAAAATTAAGTAATCATGTAAAGAAAAATTAAATATTGTTTCAAAAGTAAAACAAATACATTGTGTAAACTCCCCAACGCTCACAGACCAAAAGAAAATAAAGATATTATATGTCAAATATAGCTTGATTGAATTGGGAAGAATCATCCTACAACTGTTTTTTTTTTATGAAATGGGGGTAATAACAAATTACCGAACAGAATTGTAAAACAAATACATTATGTAAACTCCCCAACGCTCACAGACCAAAAGAAAATAAAGATATTATATGTCAAATATAGCTTGATTGAATTGGGAAGAATCATCCTACAACTGTTTTTTTTTATGAAATGGGGGTAATAACAAATTACCGAACAGAATTGTGAAGGGTCGAAATCCAAAGAGCAAAAAGACAAAGAAAGGCCAAACCATCGGAAAATACTTCAACTACAATGATCCTGACTTGATACAAGCATTTCAAAGAAACATTGGATTATAATTATTTCATGTTGCATCAAACCACTCTCGGTTTTTATGAGAGTTCACACTATCAGTGCTTTAGTTTTTCGTGTTGTCGTGTATATCATCTGTACAATTTTAGTTTTGTCTTCGTTTGGGGATATTTGTGCTACAGATTTGTCCTTGTGAGTGTTTGATTACTGTAAAGATTTACAAAAGCTTTTCAAAATTTTACCATGGTACTGTTTGAGGGTTAGAGAAGTAACATGTACCATGGATTTTAATTGGTTTTGTCTAAGGGTTAGAAAATGAGGTAAACCAATCCGCTACCAAACAGATCTTTCAAAATAATATAGTCCTCACTGATAGTGTGACGGGTGTCGCTAGCGGGGCAGGACATGCTTACCCTTCCGGAGCACCTGATGTCAGTCCCAGTTTTCATGGGAGTTTATACTATGAGTGCCTTAGTTTTTAATGTCGTCTTTTTATTTCCGTGCATTGTAGCTGTCTAACGTCCTTGTTTTGTCTTTGTTTTTCTCTGTTGCCGCTTTTGCCATTTCTTTGGATTTCGATTTTTGTGGTCTTCGCTTCCCTTGATTCGGTATTCTACTGCCGCCATTGCAGTAGTGTCCGGTTACAAACTCAACTGCAATTGCTTTTTGAAAGGTTGTAGACCTTGAAAAGAAATGTTCATCCCAGTACTTAGTACAGATGAATCTCGAATCACAGTTCTACAGATGACATATTTATATATATCTTTAGTGAAAAAAGGTGCCTCAGTGTAAGAGTAAAATAGCGGAAAGTAACGAAAAAATTATCAGGAAACAACAGCAGTAGAATACCGAAGTTACAAGGCATTAGGTAACCACAAAACCAAAGAAACTTAGAAGCTTTATGATATATTTTTTTAGTCTACTAACACTCACAGCAGATTTTATCCTTAGTTCTTTTCTTATTTCGTTTGGAAAAAAATAATTTCATTTCATTCATGTAACAGAAAAAAATTACGCCTATATCTGACATTCTTGTAGACTAATTCGTTTCCGAATCGAGTAGTACATTATGAATGATATGGCTTCTTTTGTATTCCCATCCCAATAAAAAATTCTTTATTCAATCTACATTATTACACTTATATTTATGATCTTTTAACATTGCTATAAAAAACTACTTCTTTGGTCAGAATCCAAATTTGGTCACAGACAACAGATATTTATTGCCAACATGCTAAATTTCATGAACACAGCAAAATAATTGTCACGGCATCTTCATTGTCAAAATAATAAATTCTGTTATGTTAACTTGATTATTTTTCTGCATAAGTATCGTGATCAAGTCCACTTACAACTATTAGTCCCGTCACCTGTCATTAAAACGCCAATGTAACACCTCCTCACAGGAAAAAAAGTTAAACGTCAACTCATAATTCAAAAAAAGATTGAAATAACCGAACATACTGAGCAACACAAGAAACGCACCACTTTTTTGATATTATCTAGCTCCCTAGATATTTTAACCATATCAGCATATCAGAACAAGCAAGTCATTTTTGTAAAAAAAATTGTAATTTTCAAGTCCCAGCAACGGTTTCTATTGCGTGTGTGAGAAAACACATGTCAAAGAATTGCTTTCCTAAGAATGAGTTTGTTTGAAAGTTGTATTGTCAAAAGTTACAAAAACAGAATTTTTCAACCAAATCTTACAGGTAGAAGCACTAAAGGTTCAAATTTCCTCCTTTTCAACAATTTTTGCATTTTTGGATAAAAAAGTGGTTTTTGGACAAAATGATATAGAATTCGAAAAAGTTTCTTTTTTTCAGAATTTTGACTTAGTGAAAAGAGAAACAATGTGTAAAAATTTCAAGTGAAGAGATATTTGCTGTTGAATTTTAAGATACATAGAAATACACGTTAGTGGTGTGTTTCTTTTGTTGTTGAGTATCTAAAAGAGAAAAATGAAGAAGATCAGAAAAAGCGTTGATCCATTTTGTACTTTTGCGTGTATTTGTAGAGACTTCGTTTCATGTGCATATATTTCATATCTTTACATCTTATAATAAAAAACACAATGAAATAATTATAATGTTTTCATTTCTAATCATATAAAAACAATCTGAAGCAATAAGAAATAATCATAGATAATTATAAACAACCCATCTGATAGTTTTTTCAAAAAAAACAAAAATGTCTTCCAATTTCATATTGCGAAAAAAGCATTGAAAAAATTATTAAGTGTAAACACCATATATCTGTTGTTTTCTGGCAATGCCTGCGTGTAGAGCATATGGATTAACTTCTTTAAGCCAAGTACCAAAAAAAAAAAAAAACAAAACAAAACAAAACAAAAAAAAAAGAAATATGTGAAAAAGATTGATAAGTTGATGATCTCGTTTTTGAGATTTAAGTAATTGAAAATTTGGTGGGAAACTGAACTCCCCTGATTTTTCATAGGATTAACATTTGCAAGGTTTGACTATGAATGAATGTGACAGAATAAATATATACAATGAAATTTTTTACAGAATGCTCACAAAGATGTATAAAATGAAATTATGGAAAAAATAAGGGGTCAATGGGCAAAAAAATAATGCTTTTAAATGGATAAAACCCGAGTATTCCGAAAATCTGACAGAAATCCCAAAATTTGAGGAGCAAACCTCCTTAAGTAAAATTCACATTTTGAAAACTCAGCATAAAACAATTGAAGGATATGGAGTAAATGCACATGATAGAACGAAGCAATAAAACAGCACTATTTATAGTTTGAAGTTCCAATGAGGTATGTTGCAAGAGTTTGTTCATATATATATGTAGGCTGGAGAAGACCCTAGTTCCAGTTTGAGCGGAATTCATTGCTTTTGTCGAACAACGCTATATCCATGTATATTTATTTCATGGATGCGGTATCGTCAACAAACATAAAATTAACTGGCAAAGCGCTGATACAATCACTGTCGCACAGAACACACATCTAGTACACAGGTTTTTTCAACCCTCTTAGTTTAATTATAATTGACAAGAGTTCTAAGGATGACAATACGCAGTTCTAGTGAAGAGAAAAAAAACAATATTTCAAACACCAAAAATAAAAATATGCTAAAAAGCTAAAGGAAGAAATAACATAAAGTTACAAAAATCATCATGACTCCATACCTTCTCAATACCAATGCAAGGAATAACTTCTAGCACAAATCTTCGTCCTTGGCTAATAAATGCATTAATTTTAGGTCCGTTAGGTTGTATTATGTGTTCTTCAGCAGCTTTTTCGTTTCTCTTGGTTGTTGGCTTTTCAAATCTTTAATTGTTAAGTAAGTGAGAACCGAACCGTCAATCCAAAACGAATAATCCAAGGAAAATGGCAACATCGGAAACAACAAAGAAACAGAGACAGCTTAAGAGACATATGTTAAGGCCCATTTACACGGTGAAACAAGTCGCATGCGTCTTGAAGCATGCAACTTTTGTATAATTATCATACATAAACGTTTACACGGTATTACAAGTTGGATGCATTTTGACGCATGCAACTTCTGTATCGTAATACATATACGTTTACACGGTGTGTAAAAATCGCATGCGACCAGGTTTAATTTTCTATGGTTTTCATTGGTTAAAACAAAAAAGACGCATGCAACTTGTATCACGAAATAGAACATGTCCTATCCCAAATTGTGTATCATGCAACTTCAAAAAGTCGCATGCTACACAAAAATGTATAATTTACACGATATTATTTGTATCATGCAATGCAATTTGTATCGCTGTGTAAATCAGCCTTCACGAAATTTCCACCTCAATTTAACTGCACGTTTTGCATTTTGTTATGTTATTGCCATTGGGGATAACCTTTTACTGTAAGTCCTAAAGGGTATCATCAGTTTATTAATCAAGCACTAAATTGCTGCCTCAAAAATAGATAAGTTGAAAAATTATAAGATCTTATGTTTAGATATTCTAAGAAACTGAAGAAATTCTCCAACAACTGGAGGTGTCATCAATAGATTCAAAGTACATGTATAATCTACTCCACGCGTGGCAGGTAATATGCTTATTTTTTCTGCATTCCCCGAATTTCAAGAACTAAAGCAAAAATGGAAAATATTGGTAGCTTTTCGAAATATGTGTTCTGATGCAATAAATAACTACACAGTAACCCTGATTTCCACAGTGACCTTTATAACTTATTTTAGATGATAAAACAAAAAAATGATAACACTTTGATATTATGTTCTTTAAGATTTAGTTCTTTTAGCCAATAAATGTGCAAATCAGAGTCATGAGACACATTATAAGTAATACAAGTATCAGCAGTGTGCCGTGGGGAAACTTAAGTGATTACAATATAACAGCAATGATTGAATGAACAAAGCTTTACGACAATGACGTCACAAATGCCATATTAATCAAATACTAATTCCCCATGGGACACTATAATTAAAAATGTACTACAGTTACCCATCATTTGTTCCTTGCTTGTAGATATAACAAATTATCAGGTTAGAAAAGCTAACTGTGCCGAAGATTTAATTCCCCTAAGTGACCTCCTTATGTCTGGAAACAGAAGAAGTTCCTTACAGTCCAGCACTACTACCAAATTAATATTCTTCTCTTCCTTATTGATATTGAAGTGATTATATTGGTCAGTGAAGGTATAATAAGTTTGGTTCAAATGCCCCATCATTAACACAACACGTGAAATATACCTTCATGCAGATAATAATTTAACAGCAACTTCAGTATTGTGTTATGTATTACCACTGAGCCGATACCTCCTCTTGTGGACTGTTAGTCCCCGAGGGTATTCCCCAACCTAGTAGTCAGTACTTCGGTGCTGACCCGAAAACCGATTTTATTATAATTTGCAATATTTAAATTTTACAAAATTTTGTTTTAAACTGAGGAGTATCTCCCTCGTGCATAGCTCTGTCCTTAGGTGAATTTTGGCTTTTTTTATTTCGATCTTTTTGGTAATTTGTTCTCTATCAGCTTTCACACGTTTTTCGATTAATGAACTTCCAAATGCTTTAGTTTGTTCTGCACTGATAAGACATAAGTTGTCGAAATGCGCATATGCAGAAAATAAATTAACAGTAACTTCGGTATTTTGTTATTTATGTCAATCATATTGAATCCAATATGGAAATAAAAGTAATTTTGAATTTAAATATGTTTAAGGGCGGCCGACTAACTCACAAACTGAATAAAGTCAGAAGGAGTGGGTAAAAGACCGCGTTTACACATCCTTAAATTCATCCAAAATTACTTTTTTCTGAATATTCCAATCATTTGAGTTTAAAACAATGTTGTTACTTCATTTGATGTCACCATATACTGCACTATTTTACATCGGAGCGTATTAATGGACAAAAAGCGTTTATCGAAAAAACATATTTGCTGCTCATTACATTGACCACTAAAAATGGGACGTTGCGATAGCAATTGTAATAACTAAGATTTCCAAAATGTTTACAAATTATATCTTAAAACTCAAGTCGAACTACAACTAAAAAACAAACTGTTATAAAATCTTTAAATCTGACAAAGTCCATTAACTGAATCGTTTCTGTTGCAGTTGATTTCCGGGGCCTTCAGTTGTCTGCTCTTCATTTTTCATTGGTTTACAGACCTTCATTCAATATAGCTGCGGGTCTCTAGAATATTATCTCTTTTTATGCTCTTCTCATTGTATAATCCAGCAGCGTTGCCTTTACTTAAATGGAATAGAAAATGTACATTCAGTTTCTATAATGTGTAATTAGATTTCTAATTTGTCATTAGTTCCAATTACTTATTGATTTTCTACAATTAAGCATGTTAGATGTAATCTTATTTTCTGTTGACATTTGATTAAAAAGAAAAACAAGGTCGTGATTTTTTTACAAATGGAAATACCAGGAGTACAATGTTGTTTTGTAGGTAGTTCCAGATAACATAATAGCAAAAGTTATGTAATTGACAGAGAATTCCGATTTGCAAGATGTTATTGGTGATACGTTTGGTTACTGCAATCTATACTGTGTCCAATCGAGTTATCACAAAGAATTCAAAAAAACGTATTCATAGACTGTGGTTAACTGAAGTTCGAATACAGAGTAAAATTAAACCAAATTTTCATTCTGAAGTAAAGGAATAAGTTCACGCTAAAAGTGCAAGTGTACTTTTTTGGTATTAGATTACACCCTATATTGTTCTAAATATGTAAATTTTCATTTTGATTTCTCTGTAATTACATGGTTTGCAAGCAAATAAATAATCCTCTTATCTTTAATTGTCTGATCAAACATTAATATGTGTTAAATTCTGAATGAAAAATAAATCATATGCATTTTTTAATTTCTTAAAAAGAGGAAGTAGATACCAAACAACCATTTCCGTACACGGTTAGACAAAGTGATCTACTTGCTTGATTGTCATTATTATTTTAGACATCTAAAGTATCATTACTATATATATTATGCTCTAAATGTGTCTGTATGACATTACTGTGTACATTTGTGTTTTGCTTGATTCCTGTATTTTGATATGAAATTTTATTGGCATATCTTTTATTTATAGTAGGTGTATGTTTGAAATTATGCATTTTACTTTTGTTTTAGTTCAGATTAGTCTATTGCCATTATTATTATTTATTATTATTATTGACTGATGTTTCTATTGAAATTTCCAGGGCTTATACTCTAGCAACAAATTGTGACATAACATTATAAGAATTGCAGTTCAGGTTATGGTTAACATTACAACGGCCCTTTATATAGTATGAATTACTAAAGATTTAAAACAGCATATTCCTACCAAGCATATGACATTTTTTTAAAGGTAACAATAAGTATAGTTTTATTACCAACTTTTTGAATTTCAAATTTACCTAAATCCAGTACAACAGCGTAAAGATATTTTCTGAACCAGTACAAATACAGGGAAAATAAAACTATCAAATGGTTCCTACTACAACATAAATTGTTCTTGAAGAAACAAAATACCGAAGTCACTGTTAATTTATTTTCTTCATCTGCGTATTTCGACAACTTATGTCTCATTAGTGCAGATCAAGTCAAAACATTTTGAAGTCCATTAACTGAATTACATGTTAAAGCTGATAGAGGACAAATACCTAAAATGATCTAAATAGAAAAGCCAAAATTCAGTTAAGGACAGAGCTATGCGTGAGGGAGATACTCCTTAGTTTTAAACAAAATTTTGTAAAATTTACAATTTAGATATTTGTAAAATTTAAAACTTAGATATTTGAAGTTTCCCTTTCTCTGCAGCAATATACCTACATCCCCAGCATATGGAGTATATATTTCACAATTAATTCGTTACTGTATAGCGTGCAGTACATACAGTGACTTTGTGGAAAGACCAAAAGCACTATCACAAAAACTGCTGAGTCAGGGATATGTTCAGCCGTTGTTACTTTCGTCCCTTCAGAAATTCTATGGCCGTCACCACGACATCATAGATAGATATGAAATGTCAAAGACACAAATAAAAACTGACATTTTCAGCTAGATTCACGTCTTCCCGGATTCGACTTTGCCCTGGATTGACCCACTGACAATGTGACGGATGCTGTATACAGAGCAGGACATGCTTACCCTTCCGAGGCACCTGATGTCACTCTTGTTTATTGAGAGTTCGCACTGTTAGTGCTTTAGTTTTTTGTGTTTTATATGTAATGTTCGTGTGTTTTGTGGGCANTTTGCCTTGTCTCTGGACTTTGATTTGTGTAATCTTGTGCTTTGTTCCTTCGGTATTCTACTGCCGTTGTTCAATACAATCGGCTTTCGGGTCAGCACCGAAGTTCTGACTACTGGGTTGGTGAATACCCTCAAGGACTAACAGTCCACCAGCAGAGGCATCGGCCCAGTGGTAATAAATAACAAAATGCCGAAGTCACTGTTAATTTATTTTCTGCATATGCGCATTTCGACAACTTATGTCTCATTAGTGCAGATCAAGCCAAAACATTTTGAAGTCCATTAACCAAATAACATATTAAAGCTGATAGAGAACAAATAACTAAAATGATCTAAATAGAAAAGCCAAAATTCGGTTAAGGACAGAGCTGTGCATGAGGGAGATACTCCTTAGTTTTAAACAAAATTTTGTAAAATTTAGATATTGCAAGTTTCAATACAATAGGTTTTCGGATCAGCACCGAAGTACTGACTACTGGGTTGGTGAATACCTCCGGGGACTAACAGTCCACCGGCCTAGTGGTAATAAATAACAAAATACCAAAATCACAGTTAATTTATTTTCCGCATATGCGCATTTCGACAACTTCATTACGATACTGACTGTCGTACATATGCTTTTTCTCTTCTTGTATCATCTTTCAAGTCCGAGTCATATGATCCTATCTCAAAATGGTGAGGTAATATAGCGTCATATGGTTCAAAATCATAACAGGAATCAGGCAGGTGATACGTCTGAACAACGGCAGACTATATCAACTCTGAATGATTGTTTGGCAAAAAGGAGAGTTGAAAAGCTAACAAAGAATTAAAAGATGGACAGAAATACAACGATGTCCATTTGAACCTCTAGATTACATAGTCAACAGTAAACACCTAGAATGGCCTTAAATTTAAAATCACAAGCCACAATCCACAAGGGACCAGCACAATAAAAAAACACATAACAGACTAATGACATACATAAATAACGATATGAACTTTGCATAACCTGACTTGGTACCGGCACTAGCAAACGTCAGCGGTAATATTAAACCGCTTTATTTATACCCAAACTTCCCGTTTCTCTATCTCGTTTCCCTATAATATAATAAACGTACAAATAAAACCCAATACAGGTAGACTACTAACTCTGTGACCACGTTCTTGAAAAGAAAAGAAAAAATGTACGTTAGAAAGGTTTACCAAAGAGTGTTCGCCGCTAAACTGCTGGTTAGCTCAAGTAACCTAGTATGCTGGTAAAACACTGTCACACTACAGAAGACTTTTGAGAATAAAAAGCTTAAAATGCACCTTTTCAAATTGCATAAATAATAGAAGAATAATACCTCAAGATATAACTGACGGAAAGGTCACTTTTAAGTAATAAAATGCCGAAGTTACTGTAAGTTAACTTTCTGCATACAGTGGCGGATCCAGACTTTCTGCTAAGGAGGGTTCCGACCAATAATTATTTAAAAAGGGGGGCCCGAAACCCAATGAAAAAAAAACCCTAGGAATTTTAAATATTTTCCTACCTAAAGGGGGGCGGGCCCAACCGCCCCCTAAATCCGCCACTGGCATAAGGCCATTTCTACAACTTTAGTCGCTTCAGTGCATATAAAAATCAAAACATTGGAAATACATAAATTGCAAGACGCGACGTTTTGAATCCTGTTACTGGTCGTCGTCTTACATACTGTTACTCTCATATATCAAAGACTTACAGCTTAAAAATACCGTTCTAAATTGCATGAATGGGAGAAAAAAATTTCCTGAAGATATAACCGAATGGTAACCATTAAAAACAAAATGCCGAAGTCAATCCAAAAATTACAAGACGCGATTTTTAAATTATGGTACTGGTCGTCGTTTTACATACTGTTACTCTCAATAATCAATCGCTTTTACTGCCGAGTAATCTGAAAAGAAATAAGGTCCCACATGGTTGGAAATCACTACAAGGAAACATGCTTTAGGTATTCTTAAAAATCAGTAGATTATAACACGATTGAAAGAAGGTTTAGCCAAATAGGGAATTCGGAAGGCTGAAACAAGCTTAAAAATGAAACTTAAAAGCAGTTATTTAAACTTTAAAGAATGTTGGCTATCTTAGGAATTTTCATTTATGAAGACTCCTGTTTTACTGCAGTACTGTGAAGATTTTGTTACCCATAAGTGATTCCTTTGTGATGCTCTTTAATGATTGCACGCAACGATTGTTCCTGTTGCGGTATAAATCAAACCGTGTTATAAAACCCTTTTTACAAAAACATAAATATATTCCTATGCAGTTATAAAATGTAAATTATCCCTCGTGCATACATGTAGCTTTGTCCTTAGCGGAATTTTGGCTTTCTATTAAGATCCTTTTCGTTATTTGTTCTCTATCAGCTTTAACAAGGTTTCGATTTATGGACTTCCAAATGTTTTGGTTTGATCTGCACTGATGAGATATATGTTGTCGAAATGCGCATATGCAGAAACTAAATTCACGGTATCTCCGGTATTTATTTGTTTATTACCACTGGGCCGATGCCTCTGCTGGTGGATTGTTAGTCCCCGAGGGTATTCACCGACCCAGAAGTCAGTACTTCGAAAACCGATTGTATTGAAACTTGTCATATCTAAATTTTACAAAATTTTGTTTAAAACTAAGGAGTATATCCCTCGTGCATAGCTCTGTCCTTTGCGGAATGTTGGCTTTCTATTTAGATCCTTTTGGTTATTTGTTCTCTATCAGCTTTAACAGAATTTCGATTTATGGATTTATGGACTTCAAAATGTTTTGGTTTGATCTGCACTGATGAGACATAAGTTGTGGAAATGCGCATATGCAGAAAATTAATATTAACAGTAATTTCGGTATTTTGTTATTTATTTTAAACTTTATTGGGAATATTTCCTTCATGTAAACATCTGCAAATATTATGTTGGTACATTATAGAACATATTAAGACAAAAAAAATCTATACATACAGACATCAGGTAACGCTGCAAACCCAATAGCTTTATTTGACAAAGATGTAATCCTTTCCATTCAAACTAACAATAAATATCAAGAACTGGCATACCTATATTGGGTATTCGGTAATTTAAAATTCATTAAAAAAAGACACATCGCTGGATCTTCATTTTTTTATAACTACTGAACTGTCCCATGAACTAACTAAGATTTTGTCCGTCGTCGAAGACGGCCATCAAGGATACTATGACACTATTTGTGCCCCAATGCACATAAATCACATGTGGATACTTAAAATTTGAAGGATTTATTGGAAAATCTTAAATCAGGTTCATTGTCTCCTATACCTTTTCCGAAAACCTTTGATTTTATATAAATATATATCAATCACGTTTGGAGGTGCTTTTTATCATCATCAAGTTGATATACCAATGGGCACGAATTGTACTCATCTTCTCGCATACTTATTTTTATATTCCTACGAGACTGAATTTCTTCAGGGACAAGTAAAAGATCATAAAAGATGCAAGATCCTTCAATCTAACTAATAGATACATTGATGATTGTTTTCCATAAATAATACGCCAAATTGATCCAATCAATATATCTTCTAGGGCTAGAGATAAAGGAAATGACAGAAACCACTAGATCTACATCTTCTTGAACTTACATGGGAAATGTTCATCCAAGTACTTGACGTTATGACAAAAGTGAAACAATTTACTTCGAAATTATCAATTTCCCTGACATGGACAGTAATTTTCCAACTCCCCTGCTTATGGAGTGTCTGTTTCACTGTTGATTCATTACGCGAGAGCTGACACAAAATATCCAGACTTTCTTATTAGACAGAGTTATTTCCGTGGCCACCTTTTTAATTATGGCTTTGAAAAGTTCCGTAATATCAGATCACTGTGATTTAAGATTTTTAAATTGTTTTACTTACAGGTATGAACATTACCTTTTACTGTCTACGGCCTTTCAATAGCAAATGCTGTTGAGTTGCTACCGAGCATTACTGCAATGTAAAGGGAAGGTGTAATGCGACTTAAAACCGGTTTAACCAACCATATCTTTTGAAATGTCAGTACCAAAGTTGGGACCAATAACAATTTTCTTCTGCTTAGTCTATTTCCCTCTAGGAGTTTGGCTCTTGACAATTCTTTTTAATTATGAGTTTTTAATTATTTAACATTTAGAATGCATCAATGAGAATCTTAATTTGATTAAATTGTCATGCCGTCATCGAGATACACATACTTGCCACTGGATTAGTGAGTACCCGGTTCAAAATCAGAAGCATTATCCAAGTGATAATTGATTACTAAATACCTAAGACATTGTAAATACTTTCTGTAGAAGATCAAAACTAATGTCTTCAATTAAGTTCAAATCAAAAGATGTAGAAGGTCAGTATTCGAATGATGTCTGAAACAACGGCAGTAGAATACCGAAGGAACAAGGGAAGCGATGACTACAAAAATCGAAGCCCAAAGACACGACAAAACGGTAACAGATAAAAACAAAGACAAAACAAGGACGTGAGACAGCCACAATTAACGGAAATAAAAAGATAACATTAAGAACTAAGGCACTCATAGTGTGAACTCCTATGAAAACCGGGAGTGACATCAGGTGCTCCGGAAGGGTAAGCATGTCCTGCCCCGCTAACGACACCCGTCACACTATCAGTGAGGCATATATTTTTTGAAAGATCTGTTTGGTAGCAGATTGGTTAATGCCATTTTCTAACCCTTAGACAAAACCAATTGAAATCCATGGTACATGTTACTTCTCTAACCCTCAAACAGTACCATGAGAGCTGATAGCGAGTAAAACAACTGATGGGCTTAAAAAATGAATACTAAAATCATCTAAGGACAGCTGGGCTTCAGAATCTGTTTGAATTTGTTTTGCATCAAATTTGAATATGGTCTCATAATTTCAGAATTTAAATTTTCTGTCGACAGGCGTATCATGCACTCCTATTGGCACAGGCAATTTATAATAAAACATTAATACTAATATTTTTCTGATTTCTTTTTTTCCTTTACAACATTCACCTATGTTTAATTTTTAACAAAGTAAAAATGGTAAGGTAGGCCACAATTGAAAGGTAAATTTAAACAAAATATACAACTAAAAACCATCTAAAATATCCTTTCTTTTCTCTCAACCCGTTTTGGATATTTCAGCTGTTTTTTAGTTGTATATTTTGTTTAATTTTACCAACAATTATCAAAATATGTTGATTGTTGTTGTTGTTTATCATGACCTTATACATTTTGTAAATGACATTTTACAAACTTAATAGGACTTTTTTTCAACAAGCTTTCATAAAAGATGTCGGATAATATACATTTCTTTCTTTAAAGATCACCTTACAATACATATGTAATCATTCAATCATTGCAATATCTAAGTTTTAGAAAATTTTGTTAAAACGTTAGGAGTATCTCCCTCGTGCATAGCTCTGTCCTTATCTGGTTTGGCTTTCCTTTTTAGATCCTTTTGGTTATTTGTTCTCTGTCAGCTTTTATACATATCTCGGTTTATGAATTTCCGAATGTTTTGATTTTATCTTCACTGAAGAGACACGAGTTTTCGAAATGCGCATAATTTTTATGCAGAAACTAAATTCACGAAATTCTACTAGTGGACTGTTAGTCCCTGAGAGAATTTACCACCAAGTAGCCAGTACTTTAGTGCTGGGCCGAAAACTGATTTTATTTGGAATCTTGCAATATCTAAATTTAAGAGAATTTTGTTAAAACCTTAAGAGTATTTCCCTCATGCATAGCTCTGTCCTTAGCTGATTTTGGTTTTCCTTTCTAGATCCTATTGGTTATTTGTTTTTTGTCAGCTTTTATACATATCTTGGTTTATGAATTTCCAAATGTTTTGATTTATCTGCACTAAAGAGACATGAGTTTTCGAAATGCGCATATGCAGAAACTAAATTCACGATATCTTCGGTATTTTGTTGTTTATAACAATTGGGCCGATGCCTCTGCTGTTGGACTGTTAGTCCCCGAGGGTATTTAGCAACCCTGAAACCAGTACTTCGGTGTTGGCCCAAAAACCGATTTTATTTGGAATCCTGCAATATCTAAATTTAAGAGAATTTTGTTAAAACCTTAGGAGTATTTCCTTCGTGCATAGCTCTGTCCTTAGCTGATTTTGGCTTTCCTCTTTAAATACTTTTGGTAATTTGTTCTCTCTCAGCTTTTATACATATCTTGGTTTATGAATTTCGAAATGTGTGATCTTATCTGCACTGAAGAGACATGAGTTTTAGAAATGCGCATATGCAGAAACTAAATTCACGATAACATCGGTATTTTGTTGTTTATAAAAGAAAAACAGAACTGCATGGTAATAATTTGTAGATAAGTTGAAATATCTTAATTTTTGTAAATCTTGTTGAATACTTAGGAGTGCATCCATCAAGAAAAACTCTGTCCTTAGCTGATTTTGGCTTTCCATTTAGATCGAGTTGGTTTCTTGTTCTATATTATACTAATGGAAAAAAGAAACTGTGCACTGATTCTAAATGCCATAAATTTAAAAAAAAAACAATATCACATTAAACGAAAACCTATGATATTAAAACTTGAAGGCATCTTCTCTACAGTGAAATGACCACTAAAATGTTACAGCTGCAATGATGTTGAAATGACCAATCAAAACACTTATTGCCGAAAATTGAATTAACAAAATCAGGAGCCAAGATGGCAAGCAGTGTCGTCGATGTGTTTGGCAATTCATTCACCAACGAATGAAGTCAACGTTCAGAGAGACAAGCGAGACGTCTTTTCAAAGATCGGGGACAACTGTAAACTCACTTCCGGTAGAGCAACAGAAGGGCTCAATCGATGCGAATTTCCGCCTTTTTAGCACCATAAATCTGCACTTGATGAAATTTCAACAGAAACATTCGGCAAATTTGCAATTTAGTTGTTCATGTTGTCAGGGAAAAGTGCTTGAAACTTGTGTTAAGCTGTGTGGTCCAAAAACCGGGCAACATTCTTGAAGTAATCTTGGATGCCTGGCACCTACTGCGCATGTCATGAAGTCAGCTATTCGTGTGTTCACTTTATGTGTTTATGGCCGGAAATTCGATTTTTTGTGGTTTCAAAAGTGATGAAATTGTTGAAAATGTCTCCATTAGGACTGTTTCTTGTCGACATGGAACAAAAAACGTTTGCTGATGTCATTTTCCCATGTTCGGGAATCGAAGCTCGAAATTTGCCAATTCGGACCTTTTTTCAACACTTTTGTTAGCGAGACAAGATGTTCATTATGTGTAAAAAGTGTTTTCTGACTTGTTAATGGTCTGAACAATCCGTTCACACTGAAACAAAATGTCGGAAGCATCTGACCTTGACACTTGCGGAAAAAGTGCGAAAATACTGAAATCTTTCAAACGCCACAAAAAGAAATCAATAAAAATCCAGAAACAAAATCAATATGCTAGGTATGCGTTTAGAAACGACTATGCAAAATATCGTAACATTACTCATTGTAATAAAGGAAATATTGCTTTTTTTACCATTGCACAGTTTCTTTTTTCCGTTAGTATAGTTTTTGCATTTATGATTTAATTTGCTCTGAAGAAGCGTAGGTAAGACAACCTACACGCATTTATTCCCGCCAATATCTTATAATTACGATATGTACTCGGCTTAAGCTACATGAATCAAAAAGTATATCTTTTAAGACAATTAAATAGAATATATATTGCATTGGAACGACTAAATGTGAACTAAAACACGCCATGCTTTATGACGTTGTGAAAAGGGAAGTAATTCACTGATGTCAATAATGACGTTTCGACTGTGATTTGTTTGATTTTTTTGGATGCTGAGGGGGAGAAAAATAATCAAACACCAGTGAGAGGGTAGGACAAAAAAATCTCGGACACCCTCGGGTAAGATTTCTAGCGTCACGGACTCAGCAAGCTTCGTCCGAGTACTTGAAATCTTACCCTTGGGTGTAAGAGATTTTTCTGTCTGACCCTAGCCCTGGTGTCTGATTGTTATAATCTGGACCTTCGCCCTGGTGTCTGATTGTTATAATCTGGACCCTCGCCCTGGTGTCTGATTGTTATAATCTGCATTGAAGAGACATCATATGTCGAAATGGTCATATACAGACACTAAATTGACAGGAAGTTCGGAATTTGCTTGTTAGTGCAGCCACTTGCTGAAATTATACATCCGAAGTATTAATTAGGGCCCCGTCACTATGTGGCGGACGCCCTATAGTAATCGCTCTGTCCGTCCGTCCGTCCGTCTGTCCGTCCATCCGTAACAAAGTCGTGTCCGGGCTATAACTCTTTTGTCTTTTGAGATAGGCTTTTGATATTTTGCATGTAGATAGATCACTTCAAGACGATGTGTCATGAACAATGAATGGTGACCTTTGACCTTGACCTTTGTCTTCATGGTCAGAATTTTGCTTTTCTAGTGACAAGTTCTGTCCGGGCTATATCTTTTTTTGTCTTTTGAGATAGGCTTTTGATATTTTGCATATAGATAGATCACTTCAAGACGATGTGTCATGAACCATGATTGGTGACCTTTGACCTTGACCTTTGTCTTCAAGGTCAGATTTTTGCTTTTCTTATGTTAAGTTGTGTGCAGGCTATATCTTTTTTGTCTTTAGAGATAGGCTTTTGATATTATGCATGTAGATAGATCACTTCAAGACCATTTGTCATGGACCATGAGTAGTGACCTTTGACCTTGACCTTTGTCCTCAAGGTCAGATTTTTGCTTTTCTAATGACAAGTCGTCTCTGGGCTATAACTGTTATGTCTTTTGAGATAGTCTTTTTATATTTTGCATGTAGATAGATTATTTGAAGACGTTGTGTCATGAACCATGACTGGTGACCTTTGACCTCGACCTTGTATCAAGGTCAGATTATTGCTTTTGGATATTACATTCTGTTTATATCTTGATGATAGAATTGTGTCCATACCTATGTTGTGTCCACACTTGTACTGTGTCCACACACACTTAAATTTGCACTTATGTACAGCGGGGCCCACAGAGATGGCTGCCATCTCTCTGATGTCTAGTTATTAATAAATCTAATCCAGTAAGTGTGAATCGGACAAAAAATCTGCCATTAAACTGAAGCTTTATGGGTGTTAATCTACATTCTATTTTGTTTCCGACATTTCAACCAATCTATAAGTAGTGTTTCTGTTCGTCAAAGCAGAGTAATTTTACAGCAATTTGAAATAACTACGTTTGCTGATATCAATACTAATTTTGTTCCTTGTTGGTTTCGTTTTTGCTTTCCTTGTTTTCGTTATCACTCTCATCTGATGACAGATCAATATAATTGTGTATGACTGTCGTTGCTTGTCCAGATTTTGAATTCTTAGATGAGTAATATTTCTGAACTTTCATTCCAATTCCAATGCCTATGACAAACACTAGAAAGTACTCCACATAATTTCTTCCTCTTAGTTTTCCTGTTGATTCATCAGTATTTCTGAGTATATTGCCAATACTACCAGCAATATTTAGTACATCTTTAAGCATTTTTTATCCTACTTTTTCTGTAAAAAATCAATTATCATACTTAAGTGCAATGGTAATAACCATAGCCAATCAAATAAGAAAAATCTAAATGGCACCAGGGTGCACAACCCGAGTTGCAACTTCAAATATTATGTGACCAAGTTAATGTGAAGACCAAAATATTTCTAAAATTGTCTATTATCTTTCCTACCTAATATGCAAAATTCTAAGAATTCAAGAAGGTCTATTCTCCAGTTTCATGTCTTGACATTTCAATATATAAATCTAGTTTCGGTCACTGTGACCTTTATTGACCTTGACCTTTAAATCGATAGGGTTCCTCCCCTCCTGGTATCCAACAAAATATCCGACATTCAATTCAATTGGATGTAAATTTATTTTTAGTCAATATCAGCTGGAAACCAAATTTTTTGAAATTTTCAGTCTATTTTCGGTCAGTGTGACCTTTGACCTACTTTCTCCAAAATCAAAAGGATTCCTCCCCTTCTGGTATTAAACAACATATCAAACTTTCATTTCAATTAGACGTTAACTATTTGAGTTATCCAGAAACCAAATTTTTCTGAAATTTTCGGTCTATTTTCGGTCATGGTGACCTTGACCTTTGACCTTATTCCTCCAAAATCAATAGGTTTCCTTCCCTACTGGTATACAGCAACGTATTCAAGTTTCATTTCAATTGGATGTTAACTGTTTGAGTTATCATCCGGAAACCAAATTTTTCTGAAATTTTCAGTCTATTTTCGGTCACCGTGACCTTGACCTTTGACCTTCTTTCTCCAAAATCAATAGGATTTCTCCCCCTAGTACCCAACAATATATCAAAGTTTCATTTCAATTGGATGTAAATCTTTTGAGTTATCATCCGGAAACCAAATTTTTCTGAAATTTTCAGTCTATTTTCGGTCACTGTGACCTTGACCTTTGACCTTTTTTCTCCAAAATCAATAGGGTTCCTCCCCTCCTTGGTACCCAACAATATGTCTTTCATTTCAATTGGATGTAAACTTTTTAAGTTATCATCCGGAAACCAATGTTTGACATCCGCCCGCCCGCCCGCACGCACTCACGCACGCCCGCCCGCCCGACCGCCCGCCCGCAACACCAAACCAATAACCGAGTTCAACTTCGTTGCAACTCGGCTAAAAATGTACTACAGTGACCAAGGAGAATTTACTAAATAATACAGCCTAATACATTCAAACACAACATAAATGCACAAGTAGAGCCTTTTATGATATCAATTTTGCAGGGTACCCTATTAAAATTTGCGGACTTTTGGGCATTCACAGTATTTCTTTGGCGTAAAAATTGTGAACAATCACAGAACTTTAAAAGTAAAGTATATGGAATAAATGTACATAGGAAATAATCCTTACAAATGCATAACATGGTAATGTAAAGCAAATGACACAACGCTTCTGTTCTCCTTCAGCCTTTGTACACCTTTCGATTTTTGGATTTCCCATGTTTTGATTTTATCTGCAGTGATGAGACATAGGTTGTCGAAATTGCCATATGTAGAAAGTGAATTCACATTAACTTCGGCATTTTGTTATTGTATTGTTCATAGTTTGATCTCAATAAATATACAGATTAAATGCATTAGTGGGCTTTTATGAAGGCTTGTTGAAAAAATCCATTGCAAAACTTCAAGTGTGATCCATTTACCTTGTTACCTCCTTGGATGAGAGTGCCATTTAGGACGTTATTCCTAATATTGGGAGGCCATTTTTTTATGTTATTTAAAAGGATGAGAGATCAAAAAACCAAGGTATCGTCAAGGTAAAAGATGAACACCTAAATAACCAATTTATAAACCAGGATATTATTTTCATTGTTGTATACGGTAAACGAGTCTTTTTTGGAGATTGCTATATAATGGGCTATACTGGTGTTTTAACCATCAATTTCGCTTTTAAGGAGGCCCACTCCTGATGTTGTTTGTATCAAGGATTTCTTGAAACCTATTTGAATTAATTAAACATTGTAAACTTAATGAAAAGATGAGAAGAAATATATAGGTTAGTGAGGTTTGTATGGAGATACAACACATTAAAAATTTTGCGGGAAATGGATTTCTCTGGATTTTTCCTAAAGTTAACATTAGGGCTATTTTTGTCTAAAAGCTGGGAAGGTATATCAAGAATTTTCTGAAAACTTGCCTGTTGTCTTAATTTGACCTATAAACGACATTCATGAAATAAAAAGTGGGGTCTGTATGTAAAATGCTTTAAGTCATTGAACTGAAGAAAACCAGAGGAGTTCCGAAATCTGACACAAATTTAAAAAATGTGATGAATGAGCCACCTTAAACCGTTTGTATTAAGAAACATTGAAAAAATCAAAGGTTCCATTGACTATGGAATCGCTGGTTAATGTCATTTGTTCATAATATTATTATTGATTGGAAGTACAAAAAGTACAAGAGCCTTGCCACATATCGAAAATAATTCTTTTAGACCATTCCTAAAGTCACTTTGGCTTAATTGTAGAGACAACGATTGTAATTAAAAAAGTTTCATAAAACGTTTCCGAAAACTTTCAAAATGATAGCATGTCCCGGTGCAATTTAAATCTTGACGTGCCGCCTGTTTTATTTTTGTATTTATTTGGGGTGGTGGAGAAATAAAGAGTCCCCTCAGTAACAGTGCTTGAGCACTCACTAAACTGATTGAATAGTGCATACTCACGGATCACAGATAATTTTCCAACTACATTTGGCAATATACACTGATGATGTTATGTTTAAATCACATATATTCACATCCACCGTGTATACATTAGTATCTATCATTATATGAATATAATTTACAGTAAAAAGAAATAAAAACCTTATATATTTCGATCTAATTCTATCATTTGATATATTAATGATTTGCCGATTAACATAAAGATTACATTATGACACAAATAACTCAATATCTACAAAAACTATACTATTACCATATACATGTGAAATACAGGTTTACAAAATGTCAGGTGTGCATGCCCGAGTGGACCCGAATGATTTTTTTCACTACATACATATTAAATGACGTACCATTTATGAAAAAGCCTTCATCCTCATGGACAAACTATAAAAGGTTTTATATAATAGCACTGTCATAAATACAGGTAAATTAAAGGTAATTTGAACATAGATACACATCTTTTATTATGTCATTATAATTTAAATGTTGTATCTGTTAATTCCGTTATGAAACATCATGTCTTTTCATGCAGCACATTATTGAGACAAAGTCACGATTGTCGGAGCAACCAGGGAGAGATGTGGACAACAATACATTTGAATTGGTGCAAAACCCGGGTGCAAAACAACAGCACAAGGTTCTAATAGGTTTAGTTTAAACACACATTTGGAAGGATCTAGAAAGAAGAAGAAGAATATTTATTTCCAATTCGGGCCGTCTCCGGCATGTTACATAAAATCCAAAAGATACATAAAATTACTAACAACTATATAGATAATACAACAAAATAAAATAAATTTCCGAAATGGCCATACAGCTCATTAAAATTTTTGCAGTTGGAGTTAACATATGTGTTATGGTCTCATGTTCATTTACTCCATATCCTTTCGTAAAATATTTAATACAGGAGTTTGTCTTTTATTGCAGTGTGGAGTTGGTAAAACAATTCCCCGTGGTAGAGATGTATGCTCTTTATTTTTCTTAGATATGGTGTACTTGTACATGAGATAATATCTCATGTGTACACTTTNTTCAATTACTATTATCTAAATTTATGTAAATTCTAAAACCAAAGGATTAACTCCCACCATCGTAGTTTGATCCTTAGCAATATTTGATATTACTGATTATTCGGATTTCGTTTAGTTTTCATTTTTTGAAATTATGGATTTCCTTTGTTTGAGTTCTAGTGCTGCTGATGAGGAATAAATTTCCGAAATGGCCATACAGCTCATTAAAATTTTTGCATTTGGAGTTATTAACATATGTGTTATGGTCTCATGTTCATTTACTCCATATCCTTTCGTAAAACAACAAACATACAGTATAAACATTATGACATCACAATAAACAAACAGTAATAACAAATTTACTAATTTTTTCTAAGGTTTCGAGCTATAACCTGCTGAGTGACTTCATGACTTTGAAAGTTCTGATCGTTTTAACGTACAATCATGAATAAAATTAGCTATTAATTCAATTATATTATTATCTTCATTTGACATTAACCATATCATTTTATTCTTTGGGGATAACAGTGTAAAGTTTTTACATGAGAGCTGGACTTCATCAAAAAGTTTTTTTCTTCCATGTTCATAACAACTGCAATTAAGGAGAAAATGTACTTCATCCTCTACTTCATTCGAATTACATAATTTACAAATTCGATTATTGACAGGGACATTTTTATATCTTCCCCTTTCAATCTCTAATTGGTGGGCACTTATTCCAAAAGCTGTTAAGCATTTTCTGGTCTCTTTATTCTTTATGATTGACAAATACTTTTCTGCACAAAAATATGTTTTAAAAAGTGCATAAGTGCGTAATTTTCCCGTTTGGCTTTCAGCAGAGTTTGATATTACATCAGCCCAATGTTTTTTTATGTCTCTGTACTAGTTTATCCTTTACAATTTGTATAAGATCATTTTTATGTCTCTGTTCTAGTTTATCCTTAACAATTTGTATAAGATCATCGTTCTTAATTTCATTTTTATCTATGCCAATTTGGTGCAACAAGAAGTAAATTGATGAGACCCAGCTACTCTTTTTATTTTCGTATAACTTCTGACTTTCTTGAAATGCGTTTGATATTAATTGATCAGGTTTTGCTGCGGTTAACCGCTGGTCGAATTTGGCAGCTTTTAGAAATATATTTATATATAACGGGTATCGTCCAAGTTCACCCATAACAGCATCATTGGTTGATTTTTTATTAACTCCTAGTGAAAACTTTAGGAATTTCATATGCAATTTTTCACATAGCATATTTTCAACAGATTTTTCAATTTTATATTCTTTATTAGATTTAAATATTGAAGATGTTTGATTCAGGGTACCCCAGATTTCACACCCATAAGTTAAGATTGGCTTAATTGTATGATCAAAAAGATGTAAAAGTGTGTTAATGTTTGGTTTTATTTCACCAAGGCACTTTTGTAATTTTAAATGTGCTCTAAGTGCACGTTTAAATAAATCCCTTTGGCAATGTGAAAAAGTTCCTGATGCTGAAATAGAATTCCTAAGTATTTATATGATGTTGCATTTTCAAGCTCATAGTTATTTAAAAAGAATTTAGTTTTATCAAGTTTTCCATTTTTACAAAATACTATAATTTTGGTTTTCTTAAGGTTAACTGTCGAGCAGTTTCTTTCACAATAAACAGATAATTTATTTAGACAGTTTTGCAAACCATTTTCTGTTGTTGATAACAGAACAAGGTCATCTGCAAAAAGAAGACAACTCACATGTGCATCACCTAAAGTTACCTGGTCATCATTAGAATCAAATGCGTTAGGTAAATCGTTTATATATATTTTAAATAGATTCGGGCTTAAATTGTCACCTTGTCTAACTCCAACTTTTGGCACTATATCATCTGTGAGAAGTTGTCCAGTTCGGACTGAAACATAATTTGTGTCATACATATTTTTAGAACATTATAGAAAAGCCCTGATATACCACGTTCACATAGTTTATAAAACAATCCTGAATACATAACTGTATCGAAAGCTTTTGCAAAGTCTACAAAACAAGCATATAATTTATTTTTATTTCCTGTGTATTTTTCAATTAGGGTTCTTAGAACAAACATTTGATCTGATGTTCTTGCTCTTGGTTGAAAACCTATTTTTGTGTTACTTATAATTTTATGCACATCAAGGAATTTTTGTAGACGGGTATTCAATATATAATTAAATAATTTGGCTATACAGGACATAACACTGATACCTCTATAATTTAACGGATCACTTGGGTCATCACTTTTAAACAACGGTTTAATATAACTTTTTTTCCACTTTTTTGGATATTGACCATTTGATAATATGAGATTAAATAATTTCGCCAAACATGGCAGTAAACTACTTTGACCACATTTCAACATTTCCTTTTTTATACCGTCAAGCCCTGCGGATTTGTTGTTTTTAAGAGTTAAGATGGCTTTAGCTATCTCCTTTTCTGTTATTCGAAAATCAAGTTCCGAAAATGTCCCTTGCTTTTCGGCTTCCCTTAATAGATTTGTAAACAACTTATTTTGATTCTCAAATTGCTTTTTTATACTAAATAAATTTGAAAAATAAGACATCCAGCTCTCATGTGAAACTTTTTCACTGTGGTCAACTATATTGGTATCATCCTTCAAATCTCTTAACAATTTCCAGTAAGCCTTTGGGTCACTCTCAAATAAATTATCTAGCCTTTGGATGACGAGGTTTTTAAATTCTTTACATTTTCTTTTGCAGCATATATTATAGTTCTTCCTATATTTATAAAAAGACCCTTTTATAAATATAGGAAGAAGGATATTTTGAGTAAAGAATACTTTTATTTAAAAGTTCTTTCCGCATTCTGCCTAAATTAATATCAAACCATTTTTTATTCCTTAATTTCTTGTCATATTTTTACACTTTTTTGGACTTTTTTTTCAGGGATTTAGAACATGCAGCATAGATAATGTCATTGAAGTCACCCAGTGCTTGGTCGCTTATTGCTTCATTAATATTAGAACTTACAAATGATTTATTCAAAAATTTACTGATTTTTTGTTTCACATCTTCACTACAAAGTGCTTGTTGAAACAATAATGATGATTCTTTTTGCCATAAATATGAGTGTGGCATAGGTTTTCCCCTTTTTATAGCAAGGACTTCTTGAAAATTAGCTTTCAATTGTAGAGTAATTTTTGCATGATCTGATAAAATTGGTATATGATCATGGACATGAAAACATAAAACATTTTATAAAATATTTTGTGAGGCTATACAATAATCCACCACACTATTACCATTATATTTGAAGGAAGTAAATTTTCTGAGTGAATCTCCAAATGTCCTTCCATTCAAAATTTGTAAATTAGCAGATGTACAAAGCTCAATTAGATCTTTACCCCTTTGACAACATGTAGGGTCCATACTGTTTCTTTTTTAAACTTTTACTGTATGGTATATCAAGGGGATTCGGAATATACTTATCACTATCATTGCTGTCTAAACCTTCCATCTCTACTCTAGTCCTTGCATTAGTATCACCACATATTATAATGTCGCCTTGATCGCTATATTTATTAATATCTGTTTCCAGAATCCCCAAAACATCTAAATTTTTCCTCAGAACATAGCTCGAATTTGAAGGAGCTATATAAACAAATGCAAGGAATATATCATTTTCAAAGCCAAAAAAGTTTTTACTAAGCTTCTGCCATTGTAATTCAGTGGATGTTCCCTTTAACATCTGAATGCCTTTTCTTATTGGGGGATTTATTAAAATCATCATACCTCCTGAGATTGGGAAATCATTTTCCTTTTGACGAGGAATAGAGATGGTATGGTACAAGTTGAAATCTACATTTTCAACATCACATTTAGTTTCTTGTAAACATATTATGTCATGCGACTCAATTTGTTTGAGAAATAAACTATCTCTTGATTTGTCATTATGTTTTGACTTCAGAGTATGGACATTCCAACAACCAATTTTAAGGTATTCACACTTCATTTGGTTATAAAATATTTATAACCAAAAATTCAACAGTACCTAAAAGCCACTGTTCTTACATTTGGAATTTGCATCAATTAACAATCAACAAGGTTTAATTAAATGCACACATTATCAGATAAAGCAAAATACAGGGATCACCCCAGTCAAAGGTTTTGATAGATTTTTGTGTGGGGCGATACAGATGTAGATTATCAGATAAAATATATATATATATTACATGAATGGTAAATTCAAATGAGATTAAGTAGGGGTGATACTTATTAAAAAAAATATATAAAAAAATAAAATAAAAAAATAAGGGGGGGAGCTGTTTCCTGATCAATATTTCATGTTTCTTTGTATAATTTAACCCCAACCATCCATCTCATAACCGAACAGATGGTGGATTTCCTCTTTCAAATTGTTTGCAAAGATAATTGTTCCCTTTTTAGACAGGTGTTTTTTGTCAGAGAGAACACCGTATGAAGGTTGGCCTCTATATAGTAAATTGCT